>JAILXH010123148.1:0-11652 GCA_023558415.1 Piaractus mesopotamicus
AAGATATGGCTGCTGCAGCACTGAACCCTGCCTCCAGCGTCCTCCTTCAGCCCGGGGTAGCACATGCCGTGCTACACCTAGCAACTCAGTGGTGGTGATGGGAACCAGGGTCACCATGTCTACAACACAAATATTGCCATTTTATTTACTAGCCAAACCACCAGTGATATTACATGTCTTCTTAGTTTACATATGTAATATTGATGGTACAATAATGGTAAATCTAAAAATATGGGTTTTGTTTAGGAATATTTTGCCTTACAGCTCCCTGCATGTATCTTTATGCCATTAATAGCTTTGAAAAATAAGTTTTAGGTCAAAACTTTCTAAAAACTATCGCAAAACAACATCAGGCAGCATATTCTTAACCATTTCGCGTAACAGCTTCTGTTAGATGCATTTAACTCTTCAGATGTCTGCTTCACCACTGTGACTCAGCAAGTTTCACTAGAACAGCACACTGCACAGCAAACTACTCAACTTTATTTAGATGTTAATAATTTCATTATATAGAACATTTTTGAAAAATTGATGGAACACAGTGAGGCCAACAACGGTGTTGCTTTTTTGCCATTATAATTGCTTTTGTTCACATAGTAGGTTTCTGAAAAATAAGCTGTTTGACTGTTCTCCTTTTTGAAGCAACTGGCTGTTTGTCATAAACTTTACATTTTCATGTGCATATGATTAATCACAGCCTGAGTGTCTAAACCTGGATTAGCAGAGTTGTTATTAACTGCTGTTGTAAAGCTTGTTAACCGAGGCTGTAGAAGCTAAAACTTTAAGAACACTCTAAGTGCTTAATGAGACAGACCCCTGATCATCTGATAAATAATCATAATCAATCACAAAAAAAAGGTAAATGTAATGCTACCAAAGGCTGTATCAAAAGTCTTTTAGCCACAGAAAAGCAGGGGTGTGTGTGCTCTAAGCAACAACATACTCTAGTAAATTGATCTGAGTAATCAGTTGGGTATGTAGTTTTTGGTATAGCGTCGAGAGTAACACTGTTGCCCTCCATGCAGCAGACTCATTTGGATGCGATTCCCTACATGGATAAGACCACACCACACCAATAATTACACTACATTCCCCTACACTCCTGTGCAAAATAGAAAAAAATGGGCCAAACTCAAAATATAACGTTTTTTAATGTTAGTTTTGGCCTGGTCAGAGTCCAGATTTAAACTCTATAGAGAATATCTGGTCTCAGATTAAACACAAACTAGCTTGTTAATGGAAGCCATTAATGCTGTGGAACAATATTGCTTCTTATTTCTGTAAAAGCCTGTATGCAAGTTTACCCACAAGACTTCAACATTTGAAGAAATCAAAGTGAAAGGCTATTTCATTTTAAGTTACTTCATTTATTTGTTTGATTCTAGAGAATTTATTGACTATTTATTTAATGTTAGGACCATTAAAAGGTTACTGTTCTGCCTTTTTGGCTTGGCCCATTTCTTTTTTTGCACTGGAGTGTACATCTTTAGCATAAACTGCAAGTCCCTCTAGATAAGAGTGTTTGTCAAATGCATACATGTAAATTTAAATTGTTGGGACTAGAAACAAAATGTGCAGTGTTTTAATAATTTAGCACAATCAAAAAGTTTTGCTTTCATCTAAAAAAATACATCCATATCCTAGCTGATTGACTCCCTTTAAGAGAAAGCTAAAATTCATTGCCTTTGTGATCAGGTACAAAATCCAATAGATATATACGCACAAAAATAAAATAAAAAGAGCATGCCTTTCAGTTTTTGGCTCTAAAGTGGTGTCCGCCTGTGCTTCCTTTCTTGATGCACTGGGAATATGACTCGCGATCCAAAAAGTGCACAGAACAGACCTGCACCATCTTGCAGTCATCTTCACAGGTGATAGTTTCATTGTAACTTACCATGAAGTAAGTGAAATACTTCTGAAAGGCTTTGCTTTGCGGCACCTTGAACGTCAGGGCAAGTTCATGCAGGCTTTGTGGCTGAATGTCTTTGATACCAAAGGCTTCAGTCATGATGTATTCAAGACTCCAGTTGGGCATTTCTTTCTTGTTTGCTTCAGTGAGATTCAAGTAGTACTGCCAAAGATCCTTTAGAGGATAAGAAGAGAAACTGTTGTGTAAAAGAGTGAAAGACAAGACGGAGCCCTTTTCTGTCGAAGAGCCCTGATCAAAATGGACCATGTAATTAAAACGGACACTTCCATTAATCACTCTACAACAGGCCACAGCTGAAGCAAGCATTGTTTTTATACATTCAGCTTTTTTGTTTGCATGTTTGTTTTTTGTTTGGGTAGAGTAGCCTAAACCCATCCTCAAGTAAAAGCACTGTTAGTTCGGTTAAATAATGACTGAATAACAAATAAAATGGTGCGGTCATATTAAAAAGGTGCATTTTTAAAATTTCGCTGGACCACCGAGCAGGCCAGCATATGAGAGTTGAGGTGTCTTACTCAGTCACTCACTGACTGATGTCCATTGTTGAAATACAAATACACAAGCATCATCCGAGACAAGCAGCAGAAGCGCTATACTCTATTAAACATCGTCCTCATACACTTCCATTGCTACCAACTAACAAATAATGCAGAAATGCATTTGCTGAAACACATCATGGGTCTTTTTTAGCCATTTTTATTTTTTATTTTAGCCATTTTATGATTATTAGCATACATGCTACCAATTAAAGAATGAACTCTTTTTGCTCTTATTTTTATACTCTCAAGAGAAAAATGTATATTTTGCTTGTCTTTATATCATTCAGAGAAACTCTAGCTAAATCTGTCCTCATGAATTCATACATTTGGTCTAACACAAAATGCTAAAGCTTAAAAATGAGGAGTCTGAGAGAATGCAAAGCAGTCCAACTGCTGAACCAACAGAACAGAACAAAATTAAACCCAAAAAAGGAATCAGGAACTCAGTGTAAACGGCTGAAGTGGAACTGAAGAGAAATTTTCTTTGCAAATATGCTTGAGTAAATGTATTATCATTTGAAAGCACTCAAACAAGTACATGGGATTCTGTGGACAGATCTAGCTCCATTTCTCTGTTAGACCTTCAAAAAGCTTGTTGCTTTCAGAAAGTATCTCACATTCTGCTTTTTAAAAAAAAGTGAGTGCAAATTTTAACACAAATTTTCTTATTCAAATAAAAATTCAAACAAGCTCTTTCCTCTGGCGGAACGACGATGTGTATGCTGATGGGGAGTTACTTACCTGTAAGCTATAGTCTTGAGGGTCATACAGGTACATGCGGACGGCAGGGTTATTTGAATACTGCTCCAGAGGACTTTTGATTGGGGTCACAGCCGGAGCAACAAAGATGGAGTTAACAGGATTTCCTTTAAAAGAATAGACATATGACCCCATATTCAGAAACATTAAGTACAAGAGTGCACATTTAAACAAGAAGAGAACAGGCTCTGAGGCTCATGTAGCTAACAGGTAATGGAAGCTACATTTGAGGTAAAGGGAAAAAGGAAGGCTGACGGTGGTTGCTTATTTGTTACTGTAACCGCAAATTTAACCATATCTCCCACCAAGAACATAAACTTTAAAAAGCCCTTACCTAGAGATGGGCAATACGGAAACCACTTAATATTATGTTTTGTTCTACAAAAAAGAACCAACAGTGGTATATTTAAGAAAACTATCAAAGACTATGAATACAATTAACTGTATATGTTTCAGACACAGCACTGAATTCAGTAAAACAGGGCTAATCATGATCTCTTTGTAATGAAACATGCAATTGTTCAGCGTTCTTTAAGATCTGAGGATTTCCATGATTTGCTAATATAACGATAAAAGTTGTCATATTGCCCACCCCGTCCACATAATAAAAGTATTGTAAAATGTACACAGTTTTCCCTTTACCCCCTACCAGCCAAGTTTCCAAAGCTTACTGTTATGGCATAATGTTATCCATAAAAATGGATAAATGTACAGACAAATTTCTGCCTTCAAGATGGCTACTACTACTGCGTTGAACTATGCAATGTATTTTGTTCATTTTTTCAGAAAACAGTGTTTCATACAGTGTCAGAAACCACATAAGCATGTCTACTTGAGATTATCTAACAAACTGGTGATCATTTAGGAAAGCTTTTTGTAGAATGCTAACCTAGAAGCTTCTATTAATTATATTAATTATCACTTTTAGCCTTGTAACTCCAGAGCAAAACTTACACCAGTGGCAAAAGCGAAGACAACAATGTTTGTCTATTGATTAGAACGCAGGCTGGCACAGCGGCATGAGTAATACTGTCGCCTCACAACAAGAAGGGCCTGGGTTCGAATCCCTGGTTGGATAACCAGGGTCCCTTCTGTGTGGAGTTTGCATGTTCTGCCCGTGTCTGCGTGGGTTTCCTCCCACAGTCCAAAGGCATTCAGTCAAGCAAATTGGAGATGTTAATGAACACTGGGACAAGCTCCAGGATCCAGCACCCCCACAACCCACGAGGACAAGTGGCTTAGAAAACGTGTGTGTGCGTGGTTAGAACGCATCAGCCCAGAGGGCAAAAAAGTAATCACTCTGTGCTATTCTCCACAGGGGTCATTCCAGGACAGTTAAATAAATGGTCTTTTTTTATCGCTTGGAAATGTCTGCGACTGTACCTTGGCGATCCAGCAGAACCAGTATGCTGTCTCTGTGGGTGTGCCCATAGAACTGGCCCTGAATGATGTCGCTGTAGCTGCGGAATATGTCCACTAGTTTTTCGTTGTGGTGCTCCCTCATGGCCGTGGTGTTTTTAGCATAGGGCAGGTAACCAACTGGGACATGAGCGATCACATAAACCTCGGAGAAGAACAATGGGGAGAGGATCAATGACCATGCACATTGATGGCTCAATGTTATTACATTCATAAAATCACTACAGAAGGTGTTATAACTTTGTCAAAAGCTGCTTAAAAACATAGTTTATTGCTTTAATAGACCTCCATATTTCCCAAAGTCTTATTTAAAACAAAAAATTTTAGACATCCTGAAAATACAAACATGCTTGCAGGCCCTCTCCATCAGCTCAGCAGCCCCTATCTGAGCCTGATAAAGTGCACACTTACTTTCTCCATGCTCTGTTTGGACAGCTCCAGCGTATCCTGCAGCCACTTGAACTGACCGGCTGGGTCGGTGATGTTCTCAGTCACCTTGTTGGGAGTGTAATAAAGGTTTGTGTTCAGGCTCACCAGCCGGAGACCGGGCTTTATCAGCTGAGAGTAAAAGCCTCCTTTATAAAAAAAAGTGACAGATAAAGACCATCAGCAAAATGTATAGCAATTCAGAAGCAGTGTAGCCTTATTTAGCATATAACTATTTAGCCTTATTATTACAAACCAACAAACCATAAAAAAAACAAATGTAACGAGCAAAGGAATGCATTAGCCTGTTGATTCAAAACGCATGTAGAGCAAAGAGCTGGAACAACACTGAAAATATCCTTCAACGCGTACCTTCTTGCAGTGTAGCGAGGGCTTCTGGGCTTAGCCATGGAGTCCAAAGTTTGGCTACAGCCTGATAAATCATACTTGTCTTCACTGGAAGCTGGTCCTGAAAGAGAAATAAAAGAGAAAAAGTGCAATTTAGAAAAATTTACTACACTTCGATTCTGAAAATTCTGGAAAAAAAACTTACATAGAAGACTACATACAGATACGTGAATGCTTCATATGAAATTAATGTATAAGCAAACACAGCCAGCAAGTCAGAGTGACAACTACAGGTGACTCTGTGATATTGATGGTTATGCATTTCTTCCTGTAGGGTCTGCTGAGCAGTTTGAGCATGGGCATTTTAGACGATCATCTTAAATGGAAACTCATCTAGACTCTATGGTGATATTTTCCAGTTTAAAGGCTCCCTTCTGATGATGCACAAAAACTACATGGAGGTGGATATTTGAGGGCAGGCTATTAGAAATGTTTTCTCCCACTAGCTGGCTAATGCAGAGAGAAAGAAGAGGGAACGTTTCTGCTAGGAAGGTGAATACTGCTTTATTTATTAGCCTCTACATCAGTGGCTACTCGAGCAGTCAGGATCTCTGTATTGCCATGGGAGGATTCCTAACGGTTGTGTGGCGTATAACATATTAAATGGTGAGATCACGTTTTTTTTTGGACGAAAAATATGCCAAAACAGCCAAGACTTCACATTTGAGGATTTCTTGAATGGAATATGTAGTGACAAGTAACGCATATGTGATCTGACAAATAAAATGCAGGTTTGTTTACCTGGCCTCCTTTAAATGGAGTGCTGCCATTGAATGTATCTAATTTTAAAACCCAGTAGTTAAGTAAAGAAAAAAGAAATCTAACACTGGAAGAATCCTTTTCAAAAAAATGCTATATAAAGCCATTTACAGCACATTCTCCATCAATGTCAAGAACCTTTTCCTCGATGCAAAGGACCCTTTAATCATGCAAATGGTTCTGTACGTGTTCATGGTTTTGTACAGAACCATTTTCTCTACTAAAGAACCCTTAAAGAAACCATTTTTTAATTGTGTAGCCATGTGTAATAGCAGTTTTGGCCTGCCGTGAAGTCCTTTCCATTTAAAGGGGGATTCTGACCTACAACTAGCATTTAATATGTTGTTGTGTTACAACCACCATTAGGAACTGCCTCCGCCCACCACCAGAATAAAAAAAATCCACTGATGCACCACTGATATAGCGTGATATCTGGCTTCCTAGCAGCATTGTTAGCCACTGCACATTATGTATTAGCCAGCTAGTTTAATTAAAAATAAATAAATAAACAGCCCATCCTTATGCCCAAAGTGCTTTGAATTTGCTTTAAAAAAATCTCTCACCTTCAAGATACAGCATAAGAAAAGGGTTTTTTAAGCTTTTAAACTGGTAAGTCTCACTCTAGAGACTACTGTGAGCATGTTCACAACAGATGTAGTGACGATTACATTTAAAATCGTCACTACATCTTTACCTTTCAGGGATTAATGTGACCATTTTTTTTAACATACTGTCATTACTCTACAGCCAAAAATCCTCAGATGTTGCAGGAACAGGTCAGACTACAGCTGAAAAAGTAGAAAATACAGACTAAATACAGAGTACAGTAGAAAAAGGGTGAAATACCTGTGGCCAGTAGTCGTGGTTGCCCAGTGCAGGGTATACCGGCAGCTCAGGGAAGAACTGACGTAAGGTGTGAGTCATGTTGCTTATTACACTGATCACAGCTTCTGTGGACAGCTCCTCTGCTGGAACATGAGGAGGGCTGTCTCTGCAGGAAAGAGCACACACTTCACACAACTATTAACAACTGACATGCATACAGAGGGCCATTCAATCAGTAATTACGCTAAAAGTGCTAATCCTGCATCGAAGTGCAGTAACAGGACTCCCCATGTAAAATACTTTAATTATGCCCATTGAGCAAAATGAATGCCAGTTTTGGGCTTATCCGATTAACCAGAGCTTAAAGGCCAACAGCAACATACCACAACTCCACTGGCACTGCAGAAAAAATACAGCTTAGCATTACAGCATCTGAAAAATGTGTAGTGTATTCCTTTGTAGTGGAAAAAGTGAAGTCTTTCTCAGTTCATTCCTCTAAAGGTTTAACAGTCACATTATTGCCACGTACAATCGACCATGCTCTACCCAACAATGCAGTCTTTTCATAGCAACTGCTGCAAGTTGGACGTTGGCAAAAATCTCATTCAACCTAATGAGAAATTGTAGCGCACAACTCAATATACCTCAGTATACATTTAGTGTCAAATTACATTTGCTTTATATGTGTGTGAGAGGTGACACTGTTAAGATAGATGGGTCATTTATTAAGGTAACATTAGCATGGTGGCAACTTTATCGTTCAATTTGCCAACTTGGTAGGTTCGATTAGCTACAACAAGATAGGCTAGCTTGGTAGTATAGTATTTTACACTTGAAACTCAATGGTATACAGCAGCTCTAACAAAGTGAGGTACAATTTCTCATTTGACTGAATGGTATTTCTGCCAATGTTTTGCACATTTATACTGGATATTACAGCAAAACTGAAACTTCACTAGAAAAACAAAACCAAAACAACATTAAAAATAAAGACAAAAACTGTGCAAAGGGCCTCATTACAAGTCATATTAAAGAGACATGAAATTGGTGTGGTCAGTTTAGAAAGCGTAACTTTTTCTTAAATTGATTATATTTATAATACTTGTACATCTTGTATATGTACATAAATTTTGTATAATTATAACAGTAAATCCAAAAAGATTTGTATGTGTCAGAGAGCCCAGAAGGATTAAAAATGAAATTCCCCTTTGAAAGGTCACTTTTACACTTGCACTGCTTTGCTCACGGGTGTTACGGTTGACCTCTCACTATAATAAATCTCTGTAGTCTTGGCTGTGAAAATCTCATACCCAGTCCAGATAATGAACTCAGGCTGCTGGTCCACGTGCTTCATATGACTGAAGGCTGACTGAATAAGCTGGTACGGAGAGTCACACATGAAATCTCCAAAAAGTCCTGGGTCTGTCACGGGGATGCCCTTTGAGGAGAAGCACACTTTGGTGGGATCTTCAGTGACATGATAGGTGGGGTCAAAGTGCAGGTCCGAGAGATGCCAGAATTTGCCTGTAAGCGGAAACAACATTCCAGTAATAATGGAGTCATCTTGTCATATGACAGGACTTTCTACAGTTTGGCCTGCAGTCATAAGATATGAGCTAAGACCTTATGAAAACTCAAATGGTCATTTAAAGTGGCGGTGACAGGAACCAGACATGTGAAGAGTTGAATGTCTCTAAAAGCTCCCTCACAGAAAATGAATACACAAGATAGTTATGAATACATTAGTTGATGCCCACGATATTGTTTTATGCTAGTTTTGAGATAAGCTTTAGCCTGAGACATAGTTTTTTCAAGCCATTCACGGTGGAAAGATGCATGCAGGGTGTTACAGTGCAAAACAGTGCACAAAGAAAACCTGCTTTTACAGATTTACTACTGTCTTACCATCATCAACATCACATATAAAAACTCAGAAAACACGTCTGAATTCACTGGTGGTTTTGAAGAGTAAACAAAATGGTCATATTTATGTTGTATAAATCTGGTTCACCACCACTGTATAGAAAATTGAGCCAGTAAGTTCCTCTCCATAAACCATTTTATACTAAACCACTCTGAAAGACTCTGTTTACATCTCAAGGACTGATCAATCAGTGGAAATCCACTTTAAGGCAGACCCCCATTCAAAAAACGGAGTGAAAACAGGGCTGTCACTGTTGATATAAGTAAGCGAGTAATTTACTATTTTGACAATTAAATTTTATACAATTGGACATGACTGAAATGAACTAAAATAGCTTTAATCGAGTACATATGCCAGCCCTTAATGTACTGAAAATATAATACATTACTTATATTTTGGAACGTACTGACAACATATAACAACATATTTCATGTTTAAATGGACTGAAAGCTGAATTAAAGTGAAACCAAAACAACAAAAACAACAAATCTTAAACATTGCAGGCCCAGGCAAGAACACAGAAGCAGCTGCTGAGGTTCATGTCTGTAAGCCCTGCGAATGGGTGCAGTGCATTACTGCAGTGTTAATGGAGTCTGTGAGAATGTGAGGACAGCAGTGCACTTACTTCCTCCCTGCAGGTGTCTCTCTCTAATGGACTCTTTTATTGGTGCGGAACAGACTAGCTGGTAGAAAAGTGGTCCAGCCAGGCAGAGCAGCAGCAGCAGCAGCTCCATGTTTAACTCAGCTCAGCTCTGCGCTTTGGGTCTGTGAAGAGCGCAGCGAGAAGATTTCCAGAGCAAAAACCCAAACGGGAAGCCTGAACTGGTCACGTGACGCCGCTGTTGCCCCATTCCCACAGTCATGTGAGCGGACTGGATCTTCCACCGTGTGGGTCGAAATTGCTGACAGGTTTGATTCACAGACATGCATAGAAAAATATGTAAACGAAGGCTTTGTTGTTCCGCGGTGTCTCAGTTCCATCATTTATAAACCAGAACAGAGAAACCATAGTTAAGTGAAGGTGTTTGTACTTATGCTCAGTTGAAAATGAACCTTGGGACGAAGCTGAAGCCTCAGGCGCCAGAATGAAACTGCTACACCGTTTAAGGTGGAACGGGAAATTCAGGCAACTTCAGACTCGAGTCGAGAGTAAAAGAATCACCGGCATTGAAACATGAATAAAAGGAAAAGTAAACAATCTAACAAATAAATTAAAGGGTTTTATTTTTTGTTGTGGTGCACGACGCATCGACTAATGTGTTTAACAAAAACAACACATTCAAATGAGTCGGCTTCAAACGTTCAGAGCCGACTCAGAGTCGAATTAAAGAGCCGATTCGTTCGCGACGACACGTCACTTCTTCAGGTGCGTTTGAATGTAGGTTTCTTTTTTTATCGATACACAGATAGATTCTACACCGATCAGGCATAACATTATGAACACCTCCTTGTTTCTACGCTCATTGTCCATTTTATCAGCTCCACTTTCTATATAGGTGCACTTTGTAGTTCTACAATTACAGACTGTAGTCCATCTGTTTCTCTGCATACTTTGTTAGCCCCAGCAGCACTGCTGTGTCTGATTCACTCATATCAGCACAACATACATTAACACAACAGCACCACATCAGTGTTACTGCAGTGCTGAGAATGATCCACCACCCAAAAAGTACCTGCTCTGTGAGGGTCCATGGGGGTCGTGAACACTGAAAACAGGGTAAAAGGGGGCTAACAAAGTATGCAGAGAAACAGATGGACTACAGTCTGTAATTGTAGAACTATAAAGTGCACCTATATAGTAAGTGGATCTGATAAAATGGACAATGAGTGTAGAAACAAGGTGGTGGTCATATTGTTATGCCTGATCTGTGTATATTACAATCGCTTAAAGTGCGTCCAGTGAAAGTTCTTATCTAAATCTGACTTTATCTAGAGTAAAATCTAGAAAGAATAGATATTTGCTTCATTCTCACCAAGCAGCACAATTCTCACTAGCAGCAGGCTTCATTACTGCTTGTTATAATGAAATCGTGTAGGAACACATGCAGTAAGCAGTCATAGCTTAGAGTAGAAAATGTAGGCTATTTTAATCCAAGCCCACCTTAGACTGAGACCGAGACAAGTGCGCTACGCAGTGAATAGGGCATAGATTCAGACACAGCCCAAAATAGTGCACTATACAGTGAACAGGGCATAGATTCAGACACAGCCCAAAATAGTGAACTATACAGTGAACAGGGCATAGATTCAGACACAGCCCAAAATAGTGCAGGGTATAGATTAAGACACAGCCCAAAATAGTGAACTATACAGTGAACAGGGCATAGATTCAGACACAGCCCAAAATAGTGAACTACACAGTGAACAGGGCATAGATTCAGACACAGTCCAAAATAGTGCACTATATAGTGAACAGGGCATAGATTCAGACACAGTCCAACATAGTGAACCATATAGTATAGGGTATAGTTTTAGACACAGCCCAACCTAATGAGCCATATAGTCAGAAGGGCATAGATTCAGACATAACCCAAAATAGTGAACTATACAGTGAACAGGGCATAGATTCAGACACAGCCCAACATAATGAACCATATAGCATAGGGCATAGTTTCAGACAAACCCCAAAACACGGCACTATATAATAAATAGGCCTTGGGCTC
>JAILXH010123166.1:36753-47853 GCA_023558415.1 Piaractus mesopotamicus
TAGAAACTTCACTTTGGCACTTTAAATACTTTCTAAATCGCCTTTCTGGGAAGACTCAATTACTTCCTGCAACCAAATCCGGTTCCTTAAAGTCATTTTCATAAACCAATATTTGCTGCTGCTTTTGGCTTTGAGTTAGTGTTACTGCGAAATACAGTATGACAGTATGTGACAACATCATAAAGAGCCAAGCGTCATTAGGAGTCCAGAGCTAAAATGAAGGGGATTCTTCTTATAGTCATCATAAGATCGCTACTCATGAAACTATATAAGCTATGATTGCAGGATTGTGTAATAGTAAAGTCTACACTTCTGCCACTGAGTCAGTCATATTTACCTTCATGGTCTCTTGGTGAAATACCTGCTCTCTGGAAATTGAGAAACATGATTAGTAAACTTACTGAAGTTCCAAAGATAAAGGAGATATGTTGCTGAAATATGTTTTTGTTTCATATTTCATAATGACATACCGGAAAAAGTGGCAGTTTCTGGAGCTTCCTAATAAATAAGGATGAAATATTAGTGCTGTGTTCAATATCTGAAACACATTCTTTACTTCGGTTATGCCTCAACGTAATGGAGTGACCTACACTTCTCTTGGCAGTGGTACTGGGATGGATGGCCGTCTGTCTTCTGCAGCCTTCTTCTCTGGCCTTTCAGCCAAACATTGCAGAGATGAAGTTGGTGCTAGATTACAGCAAAAAGCAGAAGAAAATTACATTGATGTCTATAGTATGTTGAAGACCTGTGAAAGGAATTTTCTTTTTTTGAATACATTTTCTTTTTATTCAGTAAGCTGAAATATGAATTAAAATTTGCCAGTCAAAGTTGCCATCCTTTCAATTAAACCAAGAACCTGCTCTTTGGTACTATATTGATAGTCGTGGAACGTTCAAACTAAAGATGGCAAATATGGCAATATAACATTTTTTTTGATGAATTATGTCATATTAAGCTTGTAGTAGCATGTTTTTGGTACTACTACTATTTTTCATGAAAAAGAGGTTTATATGGTGCTCTGATGTGGAGTAGACCTTTCCCTTTTGAACTTTCCCTTTTGAACTTTTCCTTTTGAACTTTTTCCTTTTGAACTCACAAGTTCAACTCCTGTTGAAATGGTTCTATACAACACCAAAAAGGGTTCTTCTATTGTTATGCTGTCAAGTTTGTAGCAATAAAAGAACCCTTCTTGATGCAATATGGAATCATACACAATTAATTCTCCATCACTCTGAAGAACAGTTTCATCATGCAAAGAACCAAGCATGAAATGGTTCTATATAGAACTCCTGGTGCTAAACAGAGCCATTGCCTTTACTGAAGAATTCTTGAAGAACTATCTTTTTTAAGTGTGTGCAAAAATCCACCACTCTTTATTTATTCAGTTTCTAGTCAAAACAGCATATAAGTAGAGGTTTTTCATTTTTCAACTTCAGAAAAAAAGCAGAAAACCTATGTTTAACAGAAAATTACACAGAAGCGTCAACAACTAAATATAATAATACATTTTTCAGTATTTTGTGTGTTCACACTTTGGCTTTCTTTTATCTTTTATTCTTTTCAGGAGACTTGTTTTCAGCCTTTCGAAGAAATCTGCAGAGATTTTTCCACAACTCAAAGTTCAGTCTTCACATTCAGTGATTGAGGTCTGGACTCTGGGGTGCTCAGTCCATTGTTTTGAGAACACCAGCAGCTTCTTTGTTGGATTTGCAAATTTTCTTTTTATTTTTATCTATTTCCATTTCTCAGCACCAGCTTCTTGACAGCTACATCCTTTCAGACTCATAGTGTTGAGTTGTCTTCTCACAGTGGAAGGATAGACTCCTGTGGATTTTTTCAGAGCTGGTAAAATTCTCTCTCAAAGATCTCAAAGATCTTTTGCAATCATGTTTTTTTTTTTTTTTTTTACTTTCCTTTCTCATGCAAGTGGATTATCTTATATGTAATTTCCTCTGAAATATCTCCAGAAAAATGAACAACTTGTACTTCATGGCTGCTTTGGAAATTAGATAAATGAAGGGTGGTCTCTGACTTTTGCACAGTACTGTACAGTACATGAAATGTTGAATAAACATTTTTCGGTTCAATTTTTCATGCCTTTTTTAATGTGGCACTACTGTTCTGCTGGTATTGTTCCAACTTTCATGGAAAGTATCATGTATCGTGAAAACATCTTCAGTGATACGTTTGCCGAACTGCCCACCTCTATTTCAAATACAGTGTTTCAGCACATACTCACAATCATCAGCATTGCACACTTCATAGTCATCATCGTCGTCTGGCTCCTGTGAAATCAGATAACATAGCAGGCCATTCATCGCAGTGTAACATGAATTTTGTATTCAAATCCTCATAAAGACTTCCACACGTACACATAAACACAAAGCCTCATTATGGGCAGATAGAATGATTTCTTTGTACATTTCTCTTTTTGGAATAATCAGTAATGCTTACTGGGCAGGGAGCTGGCTTCTTAATATTCATTCTGCAAAGATAAAAGACAACAACAACAGCTGCATTAACAGATGTGGGAAGGTTACTTTCAAAACGCATATTAATGAAAACCTGATTAAAATTCCGCTCAGTAACATAAGCTATGCCATCCACTATTCTGTGCACATGTCAGCTGGACATGCCTTTGGCTGACATTGTCATGTTGCTTGAAAATGTATTCAGCGTTGGGAGGTTTTATTTTCTTTTATCACTGAAAATAATTTATTAATTGAAAAACAAGATAATATGTCCATAGTATGATTCATATTTTTAGCTTTGTGTAATGAATCACAAGTACTTTTTTGTGTTTTAAACTTCCAGTCAAAAGCTTAAACACACCGACTCCTAGTTTTTCTTATTTTAGCCTACTGTTTTGCTCATTTTAGAATAAAAGGGAAGACATCAAACCATGAAATAACATATATCACTGTTTTAAAAAACCATCTGCCTCCAAAATGGCAACTTTACCGGTGAAAGGCAATAATATTTTTAACCTTAAATGTAAGTTAATGTAAAGAGGTTTTAGTTTTAAGTCATTTTAAGTAATACTGGTCCATCCGTTCATACACTGTGGGAGCTGCTGTGCTCAAATGATAAATGCACCGATGATTCATTAAGTACACCTCCTTGAATCTACACTCACTGTTCGTTTTTATCAGCTTCACTTACTGTATAGGTGCACTGTGTAGTTCTACAGTTACTGTAGTCCATCTGTTTCTCTGCATACTTTGTTAGCCCACTTTTACCCTGTTCTTCAATGGTCAGGACCCCCACAGAGCAGTTAGTTAGTTGTTTGTGTGTTGTGCTGGTACGAGTGGATCAGGCACTGCGATGCTGCTGGAGTTTTTAACACTGTGTCCACTAACTGTCCACTCTATTAGACACACCAACCTTGTTGCTCCACCTTGCAGATGTTAAGTCAGAGGCAGTAGTTCATCTGTTGCTGCACAGTTTTTGTTAGTCACCTTCTAGTCCTCTAGTCCACAGGACGCTGTTGGCCAGATATTTTTGGTTGGTGGACTATTCTCAGTCCAGCAGTGACACTGAGGTGTTTAAAAACTCCAGCAGCACTGCCACTCAGACCAACACAACACACACTAACACACCACCACCACGTCAGTATCACTGCAGTGCTGACGATGATATACCACCCAAATAATACCTGCTCTGTGGTGGTCCTGACCATTGAGGAACAGGGTTAAAGGGGGCTAACAAAGTATGCAGTATGCAGAGGGCTAATAAAGTATGCAGATGGACTACAGTCTGTAATTACAGAACTGCAAAATGCTAAAATGCTCTTATATGGTAAGTGGAGCTAATACAATGAAAAATGAGCATAGATACAAGGAAGTGTACTTAATGAAGTGGCTGGTCAGTGTACATGGCACAATATTTTGGAATTATACATAAAAATGCTTTTTTTTTGCCTTGATATCAACTTTATACACTCTCTCAAGGAGGAGCCACTTGGATTCTCCCTAAACATTGCACACATTCTTAAACCTTCTGTCTGTCCAAAAAAGGAAAGTAATTCATATTTTCATGATTTGAATTGCATCGTTTCTATTTATTCAGATACTGAAAAATATACATTAAACCAAAACTTTTGTTTAGTAATGTATGTCATGCTTCTGATACTATATTTAAAAAACAATGCTTTTACACTTCACATCAGTTGTTTGCACTGTCTTTCAGTTTACCTCTTTAGGGAAGCATTATGTTGATATATTGTTGATGTTACATTTCATGATGTTTGGACCAATAGAAATGCTCCAAAATGACGTGGAATAAAATTGTTTTAAATTAACTTACATTAAAAGTTCAGGCAGTTTTTGTCTTCTCCTGTAAAGTTACTGCAATGATGTGCATTTAAATGAAGTGAAAGTAACTGATTCATACATTGGGATCATGTCAATTCAAAATAGTGCTTTTTCTAAATTTTAATGTGTTTGTTCATGAGCAATATTATTCAAATACTGTATAACTATGGCCCACTGCAAGTGTAATACCTTGGACTGGGTTTAGGGGGCAGCCTTAGTGCAGGAGTTTGATGCTTTGCGCTGCACCTGTGGACCAGAAACAGGAAGCATTGAGAACAACCTGGAAAAAAGTCTGTTTTAGTAGTTCCTGATTGTTCAGGTATCAGATTACTAATTTAGAGTGTAGAAAATGACGTTATTCGGCAGGTGTCACAAAAGTCGAATGAAGCATTTCACACGCTGCTGACCCCACACGTCTCTGAGCACTTGAGTGGAGCTGATTACTCGAATATGACACTGGAGCACTCTTACATAAAAACAGCAATTTTTCTGGCTTGATTTATAAGCTAAACCGGAGGGGAATCATAGACTCACCTACTGGTGACTGGAGAATCCTCCTTTAAACAGAGAAATTAAGCTTTTCAAAGCACATATAAAAAATATGAAATATGAACTTAATGTTAGTCAAACTAACATCAATGGACGTTAAGCCAACCCAATATTTAAAACTCACCGCGTCGGGGACCTCATACACATCTGAAAACAATCAGAAAGGAATCAGTGATGGCGCAATATCTATTACACTGTAAAACATATACTGCGTTCCATAAGTAATTGGACAGTTGCATTTTTTTTTGTTTTGTTTTGGCTCTTCATACAAAACTTTTAACTTCAGCGCATTAGATTTGAAATAAAATGGTAACAATAAGTGCAAAATGACCATTTCAACCGCAATTCAAGGATATTTACATCTATATGGGGTGTACCATATAGGAATTATAGCCTGTAGACCTCCATTGCAGAAGACCATAAGTAACTGGACAAATGAACATAAATGAAATCACTATGTTTAATACTGCCTGAAGTCTGTGATCCACACACATTGCTAAACACTGGGCCTCTGCTCCTGATCATGCTCTGCTAGGCCTGCAATTCAGCCTTTTTTACTTCCTGCTTATCTGTGCAATTTTGGCCTTCATGCTTGTCTTTCGTAGGTGAAATGCATGGATAAATGGGGTTGGCTGGTAAAAAGTATTTCACTTGACAACCATGAACACTCCATAGTCACTTTGATAGTGTATTTTTGGGTCAGTTTTGGCTGGATGTTACCAGTCAAGATGCTTCTGCACACATTTTCTTAGCTGTAATTCCTACAAGGTTACTCCAGTAAGGACACAAATGCCATCAAAGTTGATAGTCGCCACTTTTTGTCATTTGTTTAATTTTGGTTCCAGTGTGCTGATGTACACGGCCCAAGCAAAAATGATTTCTTTAAAAAATATATTTTTAAATTTTCAAACCTTAAATCAATCTGCAATCTAATCTGAAGTTTTAAAGGGCAATTCCACCAATTTGTCACAATGTGTGCATAATTCAATCATTGAAGTTTAAACAAAGTCATTCAGAGTGGTTTGATATGAAAGTGAAAGTTCATTGTAGAGAAACTTTGCTTTACACTGGTGGTGATAGGAACCAGGGGCTGTGATGTCTACAATGCGAATATAGCCATTTTATTTACTATCCAAAATGACCAGTGAAACTGCATGTGTCTTCTGAGTTTTTACATGCTGTTTTGGTAAAATAGTGAAATAAATGGTAACAAAAATGTAACGTAGTTATAAAAGTATTTGGGAAAAAAAGGTAAAATAGTAAAAAAAATTACAGCGTCCTGCATGTACTTCTCTGCCATGAATGGATTTAAAAAGGTACATTTTAAGCCAAAACTACCGTAAAAGAATGTCCCAGACACCAGCTGTATGTTTCATGTAATAACTTTCTGTGTCAGGAGCTTTTAGAGGCATTCAGACGTCTGGTTCCTATCACCATCACTGTGAACAATTCTGACTTTGCAAGTTTCTCTAAACAGAGCATTTCACATCAAACCATTGTGAATAACTTTGTTTACATCTTAACTATTTGTATAATTCATCAAGTCCATTAAAATGTATAGACGTATATTAAAAAACTAAAAAATCATTTGGACTAAAATTGTATTATTTATCTCAGCCTACCTGGGCTGTGTGAACGCCTTGGGAGGCCCAGGTGTTTTCCTTTGTTTCCATGAGGGTCTGTGGCGAAAAAAAGAAAATTAATCACAATGTGCAGTGATTTTTTTTTTTTACTTTGTTTGAACATTCTACAGTAGCTTATTTCTGTTGGTACTGTATTAGTGGTGAAACCAGGTTAATGCCATTTTAGGAGGAATGCCAAAACACAGGTACTTATCCACAGTAAAGCAGTAAAATCAGTGCAGATTCAAAATCTAGGGAGACCTGGAAGAATTCTTCACCACCACATGACTTTTACTCCCATTAATATCAACAAGACACCAAATGCTGGAAAGTTTTGTTATTACCAGTCACACTCAGTACAGCTGAAATAGGAAATTGCATCATGTGTTTTGCTAATGATAGTGGAATATCCTCTGTTAGTAATCACATTATTTCCACAATAATCCCTCATGATGTTTTCATTTATGTTTATGTTTGCTGCCTAAAAGAAGAGTGTCATGTGGTTGACATTACTCATCCAACCATTCTGTGAATTTTGTAAACAGTAGATAGGTCTATGGAGCTCATAGAGAATAAGGATGTGCTTTATTTTTGTTGACTTCATCAGTGTTTGTGGCACTGTTTCTTGTAGAAATGATAAAGCATATTGAAGATGTAACATTTTTAAAGTTGTTTTGCAAGATGTCAGCAGGACCTTTCTCAGAAGGATCAATGTAGTTATCCTCATCTGTGCCATCCTCTGGATCAATGTAGTCTTCCTGCAAACAAAAGAATATCAGATTTAGAGAAGTATTAGACTAGCAGGTCACAGCACAGGCCTGTGTTGAAAAATTTTATCCAGGCCAGATTTAAACTACCTCCTATGGTACAATTCAATTGGGCTGACAAATTTCCCAAGACAAAAATGCACCGGATATGAACTAAATCCACTTACATCATCCTTTGCTGCTTGATTTTGCTTCTCCGAAAATTGAGGTTTGGCTGGCAGGAGGGGTTTGATCCGTTTTGTTTGTGTCGGCCGACCAGGACATTTGTCTTGAATAGGGAAGTAAAACCAGAGACAGGAAGTTAGTTTTTGCACACTGCATATTATTCTAACCCACACTGCGGTGTTAAAAATCCTAGTATTATTTCTGCTGAATGGATTGACCCCAGCTTACACCACCTGACGTGTTTGACCATATGGTATTTTCCATCTGCACATTGTGGGGATGTTTGCAAAGCAGTAGCCATTAAATAAACAGAAATTTGACACCATATGGCTGAATTTTCTCATGCCTACTTACTGACTGATAAACGAATAGAATTTATTAGAATAGGCTTTCTTCACATTTTTTGATTGTGTTTCTTGGTAAGAAAGAATTATATTAACCCAACTCAGTCCTGAAGGTCCCCTAGATGGTCTACATTTTTGCTCCAACTCAGCTCATAAAGATGTGGTCCTTCTGGAGGACCCTGAGGACTGGGTTAGAAACCACTGCCTCACTCTCATAACCACATAGATTAATATTAAGCCCTAATTGGATTTGTTTTACACATCCAAATGGGACACTCTGTAATGTAATGGGGAAGATGTTTGACTGGCCAGTTCACAGGATAAAGTATCTGTGTAACTTCTCCAAATGACCGCAGACAGTCCAAATTATCAGGGTTCAGGTCAAGGTCCATGGAGTTAATACAGTTTATAAAAGTATTAAATTCAAAGTAACCTTAGTATTTTTCATTTATAATACATTTACTTCTTTTCAAGCACACTATATTTCCAAAAGTATCCAGACAGCCCTCCTAAGTAGTGAAGCAGACTATGTTAAGGTGCACCAGTTGCTGACATGGGTGCTTATCTGGGCACCCACAGCTTTTATAATCATCATAGAAAAGCATTAACAAGCCAATATGTCAGGAGTTGGCTAGAGGGGTATAAAGCCCCCCAGCAGTGGGCTGTGGAACAGTTCTCTGGAGTTCTTTGGAACAAACACTGGATAAGCAAGTGTCTTTTGCACATGTAGTGTATATTTCTGAGGAAAGTAAAGTTCTTTTGCTCAGTTATGTTGTAGTCCTTCATATATGAATTCCTTCATCGTGTTTAATTTTAATATCTTACATTGGAGACAGCATCCGTATAGCTTTGCGATTGGTCATACGTCTGACCTTTGAGCTTTAGTATTTTATACTCCGAAAGAATTCAGAAAAAGAGAAAAGCAGTGCCTAATAAACTTTCCCATACTGACAAATTCTAGATATTCTAAGCAGTTCTGTGGCAGTTCTTTAAGTGTCTCAGGTACTGAGTAGTTTTTTGACTGGATACTTTTGTAATTCTACTCGATTTCTATTTCTTTAAAAGTACTTTTACTTTTGTTGTTATTTCACAAAAGTAACAATACTTTTGTTTGAATATGGGTTCATCTCAATTCACATTTCATCACTGTCTTCAAATTGTGGTCTGTTCAGAGAGAGGCACAGAGAGCTGGATGGTTTTAGACGCTGATAATTGTGTGATGATGCTTACCCAGATATTCTCCTACAGGGTAGCTGTTGGATGGGGCAGGAGTGAAGACTCTTTCACATGGAGGGGGCTCATAGTTGTCGTCATGTTCACCCTGTGGGTCTTCATACACATCACTATCCTGCAAAGAGCATCAGTCCATAAATCTGTATACCGTTCTCTATTTATTCTCTAAATATCTATATTTAATAAGGCTGATTGTTTTTATTCCTTTGACTGTACTATATTGTTTACTACAGGAGAAAGTGAACAAAGACATGTGTAACTCACAAACTCAGACCCAGACCACTCAGCGTCATGGTTATCACCTAAAAATGGAAGAGAAAGTGGACCATATTGATTGTGTACTGCTCTTTAGAACATTTTGCTTCCCTTTACATTTTGAACAACAGCCACTTCACAAAAAAGGTAAAATGAAAAAAGTCATAAATAACTTGCCAGGATAGTCTCTTGCAGGCACTTTCGGAGGTCCTTTGTTTTTTATCCTGAAATAGAGTTGACATGCATGGTGTATTTAGACGTATCTCTTTACAGGCGCAACTGATAAGCTGTAATATCCTGTGTGAATATTTCTGAGTGATAATGCATCTCCATAGTTAGAAATCATATTTGCACTTCGCTCTATAACTTCTCATAAAGATAAGAATATTACATTAATGATGCCTAGATCTGGGGAGAGGGTAGATTGTAGAAGGCACTTAATTTCATCATTGTTCCTGAAACCCTGCTTGAATTTGTTTAGACATGGGCCAGATTCATAAAACACACCGCCAGATTTAAGGTTAAGGACAAGAAACACTGCAGCAACACATATTCTTATTCATGAATTGGGATTATCGGCACACTTTTCCATCTTTTGCAAATGCCTTAGGCATTCGTAACAACACACTGTCCCCAAAAATAACACCTGAAGTAGTACAACAGTGAATTTCATTCTAAAAAAGGTGCCACAAAGGATCCTTTAACAATCTTAACACCTTAACATGCTTACCATTCTGTGGACATTCTATAAACTTGTGTTCTTGACACTCATACATTTCATTTACCAAAAGAGTTCTCTAAATTCCCATCCACTGAAAGATTTTTTAGGGAACCAAAAGTGGTTTTTCTATGGAATTGCTCAGAAAAACAGTCTGGCATATAACAGTGCACCACTTACATGCGCAAACCCACTTCTTTGCTTTGATCTGTGTTGATAAAATGTCGTGGCAAACACCGTAACTGTAGTTGTAAGGGTACATGAACAGGAAGGTGACTTTACACTGGTTAAAATGTTAAATGGCGATGATTAAGTTGTGGTCATTTTTGTGGGTGTTGTTTTGTGGAATTCTTTTTTTGACTGTCTAACTGTGTCACTGAACTTATGACCATTGTTCTTCTTTTTCCATGAAGTTAATCCACGTTTGTTATATACTGTAATGATATTTGAAACTTTACACATTGACACATGACTCAATTTTAGTGGTTTTGTGACTGATGTAGCTGCACTTGATGTACAGACCTGTAAATACATTCAGAGTAACTGTTGCAAGGTTAGATATCATTTGAAATTATTAATCGTGTCTAAATTTAGGTATTTTGACAAAGTACACTGCAATTTCTTATTATTATGGGAATCAGATTTTTGCCAGCATTCTGTTAAACCTGTCCGGCAGTTGCTACAAATGAACGCAGAAGGTCAATTCAGTTACCAACTGTGTTGCCTTATTGACATAGTTACTATGTCAACATGCTGATGTCAGACATTATTTATAGCTATAGATATATGCTGCCATTTGATGATTACAATTGTGTTTGTGTTGTACAGCACTGTGCAAAAGTCACTTTTCATTAATGTGGAGGGAGAGACCACTGGTCTCTGCTGTTGTTCTGAAAACCGAAAGCAAGTCTCCTCATCATACAACTGTAATAGAGGCAAAGGTTGGGCACACTAAATATATTTAGTTGTTGAAGCTTATGTTAAATATTTGATATGTTTCTGTTTTTTGTTTCTGATGCTGAAAATTGAATAATTTGTACTTAATGTACATTTTTGACTGGAAAGTGAATAAATGAAGGGTGGTCTCTTTTACACAACAAACTTAAAGCCCTGTATATATTTTGTGTTTTTTTT
>JAILXH010123242.1:12969-25456 GCA_023558415.1 Piaractus mesopotamicus
TACCTATTATAACTCTTATAGAAACTTCAACTAATATCACTGGCAATCAATCACAGGAGATCTTTTAGGAAAAAATGTCAGTCATATGTCACTGTTTAAATAAATAAAAAAAAAATGGTGTGAGGTTGGGGAATGCACTTGCTGAGCTATGAATAAATGTATAGTTGTATGGATTTATTGAATTGTATAGGTTGCATGTATTGAAGTGTTCGTATATTTGTCTTTGTAGTAGTAGCAGCACGGCCTGTGTCCAAAGCAAATTTCCTTTTTGGTCCCTAACGTTAATCTGTTCTAAGGGCTCGTTTTACATGCCACACTCGTAATGACATAATTAGCATATTATTTCCATAGTAGTTGCCAAATAATTAATGGTGCTCACAGTGCAGTAAGTCTAAAGATGAGTAACTTAATAACATGCCTACAATTCAAGAGATGTAGTGTTGGATGGATGACCTAGGCTGCCAGTTGACAAGCTTCCTATCATTCAGCATATTGATTACTCAGCCCAGTCTGTTCAGCCTCTAAGGGTTTGCACATGTGATTGGTTATGCATGTGTCTTGGTGTTGCTGTGTAGCTAATAATTGTGAATATGTGTTTGTCTGTAGATGACGCTGGCCTCCTCTGGGATTAGCTTCCCATGCCATCATCTGAGTGTATGCAGGAGATCTTCCCCAGCCACTGCTCTGGAGCCGACCGAAGAGGTACAGTGCAGTAACGTTCAGCAACATGCCTTATGCTCATTCATGTACTCATTTTAAGCAACTGTTCTGTGGGTTTTTGGTTTAGTTTATAAGTGGAAACAGAATTGTAGAACAATAACATTTTAAAGCAGGGTTTTCCCCTGTGAATTATTGCCAGGCCTGGTTACATGACTTTTTAATCGTTTGTTTCACAAAATTTGGTTTATTTAAATATTGAATATTACATCTAAAATATCTTTGGTGTCTTGTGTGTAATATTTCAATTCTCATTGTGCAAGTTATTATATGTAAAATAACAGAAAATGTTTATGCCTAGTGATTCTGAATTTTTGGATAGATGGATGGATAGAGAAAATGTAATATAAATACAGAGGTACAGGATATCACTTATTATTTAATAATTTCACAATATTTGGATTTTTTTAAAATAGTGGCTATAACAAATACTTTTTGGTTTCTAGTTTGTAGTAATTAAATTTCACATTGCGTAAGTTATTATTGTATATAAAATAACAAATTGTTTATATGGCAATTTATTCCAAACGTTTGAATAGCAGTATAGATAGATGAATTGATACAGATAGATAAATAGATAACTTGACTAAAACTAATGTAAATAAATAATAACAGTATGTATTTTTTAATTTTTATAATTTTTCACAGTTTAATTTTTTTTTCTTCCCAAATAGTGATTCTGACAGAAAATACTTTTTGGTGTCTAGTATTTAAATCCATGTTACATATTTTACTATTGTATATAAAATTAACTTTGTTAATATGCCAGTTTATTCCAGACTGATGGATGGATAGAGTGCAACCAGTTCATTACCTGTTTTCATTTTGAACGGAAATAAACAGGTGTAGGAAAATTCTGTCTCTGTTTATATATAGTAACACAGCAATAATTATTGTACTTACTCATAATTATTATCTGACTGTAAAATACATTGTTCAGTAGCCAGAGGTAGAACATATATACTAAAGCTGTCTTTGTTCAGTACACTGTCTGCATTGTTGTAGTAACTGATCTTAAGGCTGTCCTACCTTATAAACCGGAAGAAACTTATCCAGTACAATTGTGTAGCATATGCTGCTGTTTCGCTGGGAAACATTAAAGACGTGGATGGCGAAGTATAAATATATAAGCCAGCTCAATCTGGTCATCAGCAAATAGAAATTTTGGCACTAACTATGGCGGGAATAGCGCAGCAGAAAATTGTGTAATTTTTCAATGAAAATCTTTATTTTATTTATTTATTTTTTTTCTTAAACCTATACCCCACACCCAGGGCTGCATCAGTTTTCTGGGGCAATCAATTGCCATATCTCTGGAATGCACGTCTCGCTCTATATTGTATCTCTATGTTCAGTTGTATTTTAGTGTAAAAATTTTCTTTTTGACAGAATAACAAGACGGTGCCCATTCATTTCAGCAAGTCTTAGTTTACAACAGTGATTTGCAATAATGTGAAGAAAATGTTTTATCATTTTTATCTGCTGAGAGTTGTGTTAAAGAGTTCTGAGATTGTTATTGGATAAAAAATAAGACATTTCAAGTGTGAAATTGGTGACATGTTCAGCAAGCACTGCCAGCAGATCGTTTTCACTCAAATTACTGCCCTTTGTAATATTCCAAACATTTGCTGTTGTCTTCCCAACATCTTTTTGGGATTAATCTGTCAGCCAGAAAAAAAGTTTGCGGTGTCGCCAAAACCAGCTGTGCTCTTCTGGCACGTTCAGGGGTTTTTGTGTTCATTACCAGATGTGCACTCTAGCAAAAAATGATTATTAGATATCCTAAATTTATCAGTGACAAGGGACCTCCCACAATTTTTCCGGGCCTGTACACTTGTCTATTTTTAGTACAGGATGGACGTCACAGTCCAGAGTTGGAACATGAGTGTGTTTACTGCATGTGTGGGCAATGTAACACACCGTGTCGTCACAGTTAAGTTGTTCTGTGTTCGCACTATGAATCCCATGAGGTTCTGCCACATGTGGGTATTTTTTCCCTTCTGCAAGATTCTGATGTAGAGTGGGCAATGGACTAAAGTTATGGCTTATTTTTAAAGATATGCTGTACTGCGCGGTAGTCTTTGGCATGTGATAAAATTATATTCCAATAAATCATATTTTATTGGCTAGTATGTGTTTATTCACTCAGTAAAATACTGATATCAGAATAAATAATATTAAAACAGCAATTTTTGTCACTGGGTTCCCTTGACCATTTCCAAACCATTCTTTGTTGCTGCCCAGTATTAACTGTAGTTATTGTCCAATACATATACATATTTTACCTGATCAGTGCTTTGTTTAATTAAGTCAGGTGGGCTGGTGTCGGATTTGAGTAAATCTTAAGTGATGACTGGAGCGATCACAGAGAAATCCAGAACCAAACTTTCCTTATTTCAGCCAGCTCATAACATATCAGCTGCTTTTTTAAAACAGGAAATTCATGTTATTTTTGCTCTGTGCTTATTTTTGTTTAATATAAAGTAATATATAGTGTTTTGCTGAGAATTTTTTTAAACAATTTGCTTTAAGTACCTAAGCCTTTGCACGACACATTATTAACTCCTCACTATATTAACTCTTCACTTTTATTCTGACGATCAAGTTGTTTAGCAAGTCGACACGAGCACAGTTATTAAAAACTCCTAGAAATACATCTGGGGGTTACAAATAAAACCAAATTATCAGTTGTCAGTAAAAATAAATTATGTGTTTGTGGCAGTGCACAGATGTCCACATGGTCAGCGACAGTGAAGGTGATGACTTTGAGGATGCATCTGAATTTGGAGTCGACGAGTCTGAAATCTTTGGCATGGGAAGCTCGAGTTGTCGAAAATCACCAATGAGTAAGATATGATTAAGTTTTTCTTTTTAATTGACAGTGATATTGAGCGATCTAGGGTAAGAGAATTTGCTGTTGTCTGTTTTTCTCTTCATCAGTGCCAGAGAACAGTGAAAACGAGGGTGATGCCTTACTGCACTTTACTGCCGAGTTCTCATCAAGGTGAGTCGGCAGGAGAACTCAACGTTGTTTTTCTGATAGTTGTTTGGTGTGGTTTGGGTACAGAGTACATTTCAAAGTTGTTCCACTGTAAACTGTGGGAAGTGCAGTTAAATCAATTAAATGTAACTGAGCATTTAAAAATAGATCAATTTTGCAAATATGTGGCTATCTGATATGTATTCTTTACAGCCACTTTAATCCATAATTTTCAATTTTGTGCATCTAGTTTATATTTGTGAAAGCATGCTGTTAATTTTGACACTTCTTTGACCATGATTACATTTTTTTTTTAAATGGGCTTGAAAGTTTAGTGATTTACTGATTGACACTTGACTAGTACTCAGGCAGGTCATTTCAGTTCATACTACATACAAAAAAATGTTTTAATAATTTAACAGCAGAATCTACTAAAGGTAATAGTCTGGTCATCTGATCAGAGTTAACTGAATGTTGTTGCTTCTGATATCACTTCAAATACAAGTAATTTATTTTTCAGTGCCTCTGATATTGAAGAGACATACATATATATTTAACGTAAAATTACACAGAGGCTAACAATCATCTACAAGTATTTAATTTGTCTACTCTTTACTTTTTTGCATAATACTGCCAGTTTATCTCTTTCATCCCTCCAGTCTTAAACTCAAATAGCTACAACTGTCCTCCCAATAGAAGGTGTTCAGTGAGACACTAACATACACGCAAGCAGCCACGCAAATGATTTTTTTAGTACATTTTATTTACAAAAGAACCCTTGAAGAACAATCATTTTTAAGTTTGTAGAGTTCAAAAAATTATTAGGAGATATAGAGAAAATGGGACACCTAAGAACTGTGCAAGAACTGTCACCATCACCACAACAGTACTTAAAGCTTTGATCTTTGAGAGAGAGAGATAGGAGAAAATCAAGCTCCGTGCTTGCTTCAGATTGAAAAAATCCACAGGTGTTTCTCTCCATCCTTCCATTGTGAGAAGACAGCTCAATGCTATGGGTCTGAAAGGATGTGTAGCTGTCAAGAAGCATTAACTGAGAAAAGGAAGTAGACAAAATTAAGAAAATATGCACTAAAACACTTGGGTGAGATGAGGTATGGACGAAAGTTTTATGGACTGTACGTCTAAAATTGTAAGTGGGATTGCTTTGATTGTGAGGGGCAGAAAATGCAACCAACTACTAAAAATATCTCTGCAGATTTCTTTAAAAGCTGAAATGAAGGCAAAGTATAGTTGAAAAGCTGAAATAAGGCAAAGCAAATGGTGAAAAAAAAAATTGTTGAGGCTTCTGTGTATTATTATTATTTTATTTATTTATTTTTTTTAATCTGTTATATTGTCAGCTTTACCTCTGACATTGAAAATGAATCTACTATTTTTGGCTACTTTTAACTGACATGTTTGACTTCTGCACAATACTGTATGTAGATATTTTTTTTTTTTTTTTTTTTTTTCTGTTATGTTCTAGCTTTTCCCACACTCTCAGTGCAAGAATTCATTTTGAGTGTTAGGCATTTGCCCCTGAGTGAGCATTCTCAGTGTCTTTTACAAAAGTGATTAGTTGCTAGCAGTTTGATTTAAACCGATTTAAGCAATGCAGAGTGGAGCCGGCATAAAGCCAAACTCTAAAGCACATTGCCACGGCATTCCAACTTTTTCTTTATATTTTATTTAAATTTTAAATTCATTTTTGTCTGTAATTGGATGCCTTTTGTCATAAAATAGTGTCTAATCTAATCTTTTACTAGCATTATATTCTGTGAGCACTTACTTTGTGTGTGTTTGTCAGATATGGAGATTGCCATCCAGTCTTCTTTATCGGTTCCTTGGAGGCAGCATCTCAAGAGGCCTTTTATGGCAAAGCCAGAGACGTGAGTACATTTGTCATTACTTAACCATGCATTCAGGAGATACAGGAAAAATAAACTTTCAGTCTGTGTTGAAACTAGCAAAACTATTAAACATCTAATTTTAGCAATGAACTGATTAGGAAGTGTTTTTACTTGACCAAACCAGTTATTTTAATTCAAAATGAGTCACTGGTGACGAGTTGGTTGTGATCTGGCACTTAAGCTGAAAAATTGTCACTCACTTATGGCGTAGAAGCTACTGATTCTGCAGCAGTGCTGCTAGTTTCTCATCTCTCTCTGTGCTGCTGCAAGCGGAAAATGAATGCAGGGAGGAGAGCTAGTACTGTGGCGTGAAGAATACTTGTCAAGTGATGATAATGATTTGTAAGGTTTGTCAAAAAGAGACAGACTCAAGTTCTGCGTTTCACAAACTTTGGTAAAAAATCAAAAGCGAGCTGTGCCTAAACTTGTAGTCTTTTTAAATCCTCGTGCTTCGCTTTAACCTTCCAAGGTATATAAGCATCTCTGACATTTTGATTGACAGTGACTCCCTCTCGTCGGTATAATTCCCCATTAAAACTTGCCTGTTTCCCTTTTGAACAGCTGAAGCTTTATTTATAGCGGCTCAGCGCTGCTTCTCCCGCCACGGCCTCTGAAGGAGGCTTGTATCAACTGACAGCTTGTGTGGATTACAGTTTTATTAGACAGGGAGGAAGCAGCAAGATGTTAGGGGGGTTTCGGAGCACAAGGGGGAGGCTTGACTGGCGCTTCGCCCGTTACCAGCTGATCTCCTCTCCTCGTTTGAGCACGCTCAATATGGCTGCTGCTCTCTGTGAAGAAACTGTACACAGTGTCACTGAAAATAAACCCAGCAGGAAAAAATGGTGCACTGACCCATCCATGTCTCTCGGTCTTCTGTTCTCTCTCCTCACTTTAGCATTCTCCCTTTTTACCTTAAGTGAGCTGCATAAAATCACTGCAGGATAGTTATTATTTGCAAGTGAACATATGTAGGACAGTACATAGGACATAATTTAAAAAAATGATTGTAGCAATGGCATCGGCAGAAACTTCTACTGACGGACATGTCTATGTTTACACTGACCTCCTGTCAGTTATTTTATAAGACCCTTCCCAGTGCCACTTTATTTCACCCCCATCTCTGTCTGCCGGAAATCAGTACATGACCTGTGCCACCAGCTTCTCATATTGTAGGCAGGATAAAACGTGCTGTGCTGCCAAAAAATGACAAGTACCATGCCTAAATGAGAATCAACATTGGAAATGCTTTTCCAAGATGGATTCACAATATGGACCCAGAATTAGCGGTGTTGCAACATGGACCCAGAATGAGTGGTGTTCCTATTGGACATGTAAACATGAAATGTATTAGGCGTTAAACATTTTTGAATGACTGGCTTACAAACTGGATTACAATAAAGTGTTTGGAGAGTATTTATAGCATGATTAGACAAAGTCTAAACAAGTGGAATGTAAAGGTATGTCATCAATACTTTGCTAGGGAGAGAGCAGTGTTGTAGCCCCCTCTCTTGAAGCTTCTATCTTTTAGCTAGGTTTTTGAAAGCAAACAAAACTATCCTAAGCTAAACTCGCTGATTGCTGTGGTATTAATTGTTGTTACCAACTTGGAAAAATGGTTGTTTTAGCTTAGAAAAAGGACCACAGTTGTTGTGCCCTATTGAGACATAGTCTATATGAAGTCTCTAAATACTGAAGTCTTAATAAACAGCCCCTCAATGCTAGAAAAGGAAGTCATGAAAAACACAAAGCAGTGGTATTGCTACCAAACTATAATTAAACTTGGACACTGTTAAATCTAGGGGTGTGCTCAGTGTTGATGGACAGGACTGAAGAGCAGATCTAAAGAGTTAAAAAAATAATAATTTGTGTTGTTACTAGAGGTTGAATAGCTTAAATCTTGACTAATGCACCTTTTAAGTTTCATCACTTAAGGTTTTGACAGCTGCGAGGAACATGATGCTTTGAATTTACATTTAAATGTAGCCCTTAGAACTAAGATATTTAATGCAATTAACACCTTTTAGAGTAGGAATATTCATCTTAAGACACGTTTTGGTTCGCATAAAATATTTATATATTGTTTTTTTTTTTTGTTTTTTTTCATGCAAGCGGCCCCCAGGTCTGTTATTTAGATATAAACGAGAGGTTTTGTCTCGTTTAGCTTCTCTACCAGCGGTCACTCTTTCGTTCCTAAATTTTTCTTCTCTCTCATTCTTCTCTCATCTCTCCCTTTCTCCGAACAACAAGTAATATCTTTCACCCCAGCCTCCCCACTCCATACAGGACTGTTCAAAGTCTTGGTTCATGTTGTCTCCTCCGATTGCTCATTAAACGGATATTATGTGAGTGTGTGTGTGTCCTTGCCCTGCTCTCAAAGGCCTCTGAGGCTAATCACTAAGTAAAACACTACATTTGATGAAGTGTTTCTGGAGAGGCAGAGATGCTCCCAATCCGCCCTTAATGAAAACGCTGAGGACCCTTGAGCTCAGCCGTGGGGATCAGTGGTAAGACTCTGCTGTCAGGCCACCCATCAGCAACCAGGCCTCTGCCCAAATCCCCTTAACGTCCAGCTAATCACAGTAACCCCACTCTCGCTCACACACAGACACGCATCAAAATTCATTGCTCTTCCAGCGCATCCGTTATGCATGAGATGGTTCCGCCATAGCAGAGCAATATTGACACATGAAGAGAAAGAGAGATTCCTCCAGAAGGGTTTTTTCACTCTTTCCTACTCAGTATGTGACAGTGAGTGGCATGAATGATCACAGAGTTCACTGTTTTTGCCAGTTTAATTAGCTTGGAATTGGTTAAAAGCCTAAATTATTTGTCATCTTTATTGATATCAGAATCTTTGCAAACTTTCACTGTTTTGAACTCTTTGTATTTCTGCAAAGTTACTTTGCCTTCATACTGCTCTATGACCTATTTAAACTTGGTTAAAAAGACATTAGCTGATTAGGCCTGTTTTTGTCCAGCTGCACCTTGTGCCATCTGTTAAAGCAATTGATCAGAACGCGTGTACTCCCAGGCCGGGGGTCATGAGAGAGCAGTAATATGAACTCTTCATTTCCCACTGTTTGCTTTTCTACAGGCTGCAGAGGCCGATCACTTTCACTTGCTCTCTCTCTGTCTTTCTGCTCCATGTTGACTGTAATTAAAAACGTCCTACAGTTCAAACATCTATTCAGTGTGCTATGCAGAGACAGATGCCTGTCAAAGAAAACATATGGATTTCTCTCTGTGTATGTATGAGAAAACAAGTCCTACTTTTATTGGTTATTTGGCATTTATCTTCATTGTATTATTCCTCATCATGAGATAAGGTTATGTTTAGAGTCTGGCTTGTGCTGAACTCTCATAGTAGAGTTGATAAAACAAGCACAAACATCATCCTCTCATGCTATTTAGTGTAAATTCACTGATTCTTTGTAATTTTCCGGTTGTATGTTTGGACGTTCAGTTATGTGCAAAAGTCAGAGACTACCACCACACCTCTGTAGTTAGTTGCATTTTCTGTTTCTCACAATCCAAATAATCCCAGACACATTTAGTAATGTTGAGGTCTGGACTCTGAGGTGGTCAGTCCTTTGTTCTGAGAACACCAGCAGCTTCTTTGTATAATTTTCAAGTTTTCCTCTATTTTGTCAATTTCATTTTGTCAGGAACAGCTTCCTGAGAGCTACACATATATAGTGTCCTCACAGTGGAAGGATGTACAGAAAACCTGTAGATTTTTTTTTTAGTTCTGAAGCAAGAGTGGAGTGTGAAAGTTGTGAATAACTAACTCCAGTTTTGGAAACTCCTGCTCTCTTTCCCCACTTATTTTTTCTTTATGCCATGACTTTACCCTTCCTTATGCAAGTGGGTTATTTTACACCTTATCTTTTCAGAAATATCTCCTGAAAATGAAAGACTTGTACTTAAAGGCTGGTGGTCTCTGTCTTCTGCACAGTACAGTACTGGATTTAATTAAAAACTTAATGCATAAACACTTTGTTTTCTTGCTATAAAAATTAACTGGCAGTGTGTGTGGACTGTGCTCTACTGTGCCAGAATTCATGCTCATGTTGCAGATAATGATGAGCTGTGTTTGTGGTGCGAAGCGGCCTGCAGTGAGTTTTTGTCTTGGACTTTAATCCGCGGAGCAGCCTAACCGCCGCTGGCAGTTCGCAGCGGCCCACCGTTAAGGGGCCTGAGAAGTGAACGTTATCAAACAGCGGCTGTGTGAAAACCTGCGCCTTCCTGCTCACAGGACAGATCGGCTTTCTTTCTTCCTTCCTTTCCTCTCCTCCCTTTTCCCTTCCCTCCTTCCCTTTTTATCCCTCTCGACCTGCTCCGTCCTGAGCAGGTGGGGAGAAGCCAGGATCTAGATGAGAGCTTTTGGGTCAGTTTCTAGCCCTGAACAGACCCAGTAATTTGGACTGAGCCCTGATTTCTGCAGGCTAAGAAAAGCCCCACAAAAGATGAGCTGGGAGAGCATGGGACAACAATGTGATGAAAGTGGCGAGGAGGGGCCCATCCTAATAGAGGGGCGTGAAACGACGGGAACTAGCTAAAGACTGTTATTAGCGAGAATACCTTCTCCAGCTCCTCTCAGGAAATCTTAGAAGCTTCAATAGGTCAAAACGTCTTCACAGCTCGAGGTGAATACATTCTCTTACACTCGGTACCTACTTCTTTGTGGCTTTGGAGCAAAATGTTATAGCGGGACAGTCTGCAATTGTGAAAGAGGAGTCAAAGCGTGTGTATGTGTGTGTCATGTCACACTTTGCTTTTCTTTTTCTTTCTTTTTTCTTGTGCAAAAACTTTCCCTCCACCTATGCCGCATTTGCTTGTCTGCTCAGCATGAATGTTTAATCTTTTCAGGGTGTTGAATTGGAGAAGTGAAAGAGGCCCGAGTTCTCTCCCGCTAGGAGCCATGCTGCTTATTCTAAAGCTCTAATCGCTGTGCAAACACAGCAGCACTCCTCTAGCCCTTGCTCCATACACATCACTGTATAGCCCAAACTTTCTCTCTTCCCTTCGCACTCTCCCCTTGCTCTCTGTCGTCTCTTGGCCAGGCTGCTTTCTGCACTGTGCTTCTCTGAAATCCCTCTGCAGCGCTTGAGAGAAAACGTCAGGGGGTCAGCGAGAGAAAACCGGCCCGAGAGTTGTTCTGTAATTTGGCGAGTTTTATTCCCCTGCCTCGTCCAGGGAAACCTTTCATGTTTGTGGCGGTGTTTGTTTTTTAATTAGTTGTTCCATCTAGCGAACAACTAGCCGCTCTCGCTTGACGGTGTAAACATCTGCGGATCCCGACGTCCGTCAATATTATGCGCACCGCTCTTCGCTAACCTGCGCCTCAGAGGAAGGGCATTGGCATTTGATGCAAAACAAATAAAGTGATTTGTTCGCTTTTTGTTTTGTCGCTGGCCGCCTCAAAAAGTTTTATTTACCCCGCGTTGATTTGATTTGGTTTGAGTATTAGCTTGGCTCTGGATTTGGCCTCTGCAGGTGCTGGAGGTTCTGCGCATGGATGCTGCTGCGGCATGTTCAGAGTAATGCTGTTTAAACCCCACAATAAGAGAGAAGCACAGAGCCAGGCTTTGAAAAAGCGCTGTCTTCATAGGCCCATTGAGATGTTGGATGTCGTAGTTTGGATCTTATTGAAATTAAACTCCTTCCTCTTGTCGGTCTGGTCTAAATGGGAGATAATGAATTTGTGCTGTCTTTTTTTTTTTTTCTCTTCTTTTCCTCAGAGAAAGCTGCTGGCCATCTACCTCCATAATGACGATAGTGTTCTCAGCAACGTCTTCTGCTCCCAGATGATGTGCGCAGAGTCCATAGTCTCATATCTCAGCCAGAACTTCATCACATGGGCCTGGGACGTCACTAAAGAAGCTAACAAAGCCAGGTAAAGCACACACAAACACACATCCTTGCACTCGCGCTCTCAAAGAGAGGCGCTGACCCACTCAAAAATGTGGAGATCGGAAGCATTTTCACACCCAAAATGGATGATCTCTTAATGAGAGATTCCACCCTTCCCCCACTCTCTTCTCTCTCCCTGCTTATTGGGTCCTTTGACAAAAGCGGTTGTGTTTGCTCTCTGAGGCCCCAACAGGGCAATCTGCACTAATCTGCCCCAATAAAGGGTCAGTTAGACTCCTGGTTCTCATTCAGTTCACTGCTGAGAATGTCTTAATTTCAGCAAAGGGTGGAGGAGGGTGACTTGGTTTTGGATCTTGTGATTTTTTTTTTTTTTTTTTTTTTTCCCCCAATCAGTAAATATGGAGGTATTAGCCCGCTCTGGAAAAATGTTGGATGTAAATGTAAGGAAGTTACTCTTAGTAAAATTGCATTGGCCGGTACCCTCTTTCTTGCTCAAGATTAAGCTACAGTGGTTAGATTTCTGCAGCTAACATCTAGTAGTGCGAAGTTTTTAATCAAAATTTAGTTTTTTCTTTTTTCTATGCCCTCTACATCGAGTCACTCTGATGTGAAGGAAAGAGAAGGAAGGTGAGAGAAAGTGAAAGAGGTGAAAGGAGGGAAGGCCTGGTCAGGCGGCAGATGGAGTCTTGATTGGGCCCAGCAGGCTTTGCTGCGGGGCAGGCCTGGGCTTTTCCTTCCACTAGGCTTCACCCCAAAGGCCTCCTCCCGGAGCAGGCCGCTTGCGAAAGACAGCGAGTGACCCTGCTCCTGCAGGAGCTCCTTCAGTTGGGGCCCTGCCTCCATTCCTCCGGCTCTCCCCTAGTGCTTTTTGCCCCAGCTGGGCCTTTCTACCACAGATTAAAGCCGGACAACATCTGGGGCTATTCACAACACCAACGACGAAACGTACTCACAAACGTCTGTGTTTTTGAGCACACACACACACACACACACACACACACACACA
>JAILXH010123285.1:0-10340 GCA_023558415.1 Piaractus mesopotamicus
CTTTTCTGAACTCTTGGACCCTGCTTTTTGATCTCCCATTGGTACCTCTGCTGTTTTGTGATCTTTTCTGGTTTTTGACTTTTGGACTGTTTCTGGGTCTGATTTTTGGTTTTTGTGTGCTTGAGTAAACGGCTGTCATGGATTCTAATCAGTCTGGAGAGTGTTCCTTACAGCTGGTCACAGAGCGGTCCATTAGCACAGCCGTTGTCAGTAACCTCCATGAAGCTTTGAGAAACTGGCCCCAGGGTACCAATGCAAACCATACTGTAATTACTATACCACAACACCCACACTATAGGAGACTTCTATCAACCCAATGTCTAACACTTCTATCAAGCTCAGATGTAGAATTTCTAATGGTATTATTACGGTGCTGGGTTTTGTATGTCTCATTGCGCACTCCTAATTAAACTTCTGAGTATACATGCAGCAAGCAGGCTATGTACCCTAGGTGGGCCTATGGATAGCTCTGCTGTAAGGTTGTTCAGGTTCCTTTGTCCCAAGATGGACAAAAGCAGAACTTGTGGGAAGTGAATGTGTTTACTTTGCTCGTAATTTACAGCTTTAATTTTCTTCCGACTACTTATTCTTGTGAAACAATTACAAGCATCGTGGTTGCTGGTTGTACCATGGATACGAAATCACGAGCCTCCTTAAACTACATCCGCGCTCTTTTACTTGATGTTGTTTCTGTTGTGACAGACATTCCCTTAGTTCGTTAGTGTGGACTGCAGTAGCTCCACATGAGGAATGGAGTCAGTGGAAGCGATAGAAGTTCTCCTGGCTATCACTGAGTTTCGAACTGGGCAAACCGACTCTCCGTATAACCCTCCCCCTGAAGCCAGAGAGCTGAACTTGTTGGGGAAGGAGGGGATACGTAAATTCAGGTCATTTCTGCTTATGAGACGCATGGTGGCATTAACTAAGCGCCTGCTGCCGGCAGACGTTCTAAAATGCCTGGTGGGGCCTCACGTTTACCTGACGGCGGAGCTTAAATGCTTTAGAAAGGCTGGACACGCTATGCAGTATTCTCTTATTGTTAACAAATTATAATGTCAGAAATGGACATTTCTGCAATAAAACATCTTTTATATGTAATGGAACAGACAGGAAATCACATTTTCTTAGCAAAAATATGACTAGTTTCACTTTCGTGAGTAAACCTGTACAATCATGAAGTTGTGTATTTAGGCGTTTCTTCGCTCTGAAAAGGCGTTTGCAGCACTGCTGAGGCGCTCAAACGCTTTAGAAAGGCTAGAAATGCTATGTAGTCTTCTGATGACGAGAACTCATTATAATGATTATAAACAGACTTTTCTGCCATGAAGTGTCCTTTATGTAATGGAACAGACAGTAAATAACATTTTAACAAAAAAGTATGACTAGTTTCACTTGAATGACTACACCTTTACAATAATGAAATTGTGGGTGTAGGCGTTTCGTTGCTCTGAAAAGGCGTTGGCAGCACTGCACAGGCGCTCAAACGCTTTAGAAAGGCTAGAAACGCTAGGCAGTATTCTCTTAACGTTAACACATTATAATGATCAGAAATGGACATATCTGCAATAAAACACCTTTTATTTGTAATGGAACAGAGAGTAAATCACATTTTGTAAGATTAAATATGAGTACTTTCACTTGGGTGACTACACCTGTACAATCTGGAAGTCAGGGATTTAGGCGTTTCTTCACACTGAAAAGGTGTTTGCAGCACTACTTAGGTGCTCAAACGCTTTAGAAAGGCTAGAAACTCTATGCAGTATTCTCTTCAAATAAACACATAATTATCAGAAATAGACATTTCTGCAATAAAACATCTTTTATATGTAATGGAACAAACAGTAAATCACATTTTGCAAGGATTACATATGACTACTTTCACTTGGGTGTCTACACCTGTGCAATCATGAAGTCGTGTATTTAGGCGTTTCTTCGCTCTGAAAAGGCGGTTGCAGCACTCCTCAGGTGCTGAAACACTTTAGAAAGGCTGGAAACGCTATGTAGTGTTCTGTTAAAGAGAATTCATTATATCGATTATAAAAAGACTTTTTTTGCCATGAAATGTCTGGAATCCCTATGCAGTATTCTCTTAACGTAAACACATTATAATGATCAGAAATGGACATTTCTGCAATCAAACACCTTTTATATGTGATTTAATAGACAGTTAATAACATTTTCTTAAGAAATATGACAAGTTTCACTTGGGTGACTACACCTATACAATCATGAAGTCATGGTTTAGGCGTTTCTTCACACTGAAAAGGCGTTTGTACCACTCCACAAGCGCACAAACGCTTTGGAAAGGCTAGAAACTCTATGTAGTGGTCTTTTAACGTGAACTCATGATAATGATCAGAAACAGACATTTCTGGAATAAAATACCCCCTATATGTAACGGAACAGACCGTAAAATCACGTTGTCTTAAGAAAACATATGACAGTTTTAGTCATTTGTTTACAAGGAAAATGCGTTTACTGCACTCCACAAGCACCTGCACATACTGAAAATTGAGTTTCTAGCACTCCAAAGGCGCTCAAATGCTTTAGAATGCTCGAAACGCTGCAAATGCCTTTTCACATTAAAGAAATGCTTAAGTCATGTCTTCACGATTGTACAGCTGTAGTTACCCAAGCTAAAGTATTCGTATTTTTTCTTAAGAAAATGTGATTTACGGTCTGTTCATTTACATATAAGTGTTTTTTTTTATGGCAGAAACGTCTGTTTATAATCATTGTTGTCTTCACGTTAAGAGAACACTGAATAGTGCCCCTGGCTATTCACACCTGTGAAGAAATGCCTAAATCTACAACATCATGATTGTGCAGATGTAGTCAAAGTAGTCATATTTTTTCTGTACAATATATGTTTTACTTGTCTGTTTCATTACATATAAAGGATATTTTACTGCATAGCACTTCTGGATTTTCTCAAGCGTTTTATCACTTAACCAGTACTTCATGATTGTTCAGATTTGGTCACCCAAGTTTATGCTTTAGGGTTATTTCTCATGAAAACATGATTTGTGGTTTGTGCCATTACTTATAAAGAATATTTAATGGATGAATTATCTGTTTTAGGGGTGCGGGAAAAAATAGATTCCTAGATGCATCGCGATGTGGACGTGTGCGATTCTGAATCGATTCACATATGTCAAAAATCGATTTTATAAATATTTAATTTATAACGTAATGTTGACGGAACGTAAAAGGCAGAACTTGGAAGTGGGTAAGTGCAGTGCCCGGACACTCTGTGGTGGCACATAACAAAAATACCACTGGATGACTTCCACTTGGAAGCCACAACATTTAATGTCCAGTATGTCTCAGTATGTGTTAATGTCCTAGTATAAGTTAAAAAATACAAACGAGAGCGCAGATTTACTTTGCTCTGCTTTAGCCGCTTCCCTCCCATCTCCACCAGAAAATTTTTCCTCAAAAGTTGATCAGTTTCTTGTAAAATCTCTCAGCGTTCGACTGTTTTACGAGGCTGAATTTGCTTTTTATTCTCCAGCTTCTTGCTGAATTTTCCCGTTACACCTTAGATTCTGACTGAGGTGCCGAATGTAAATGCAGCACCATTTAAGGTGGAACAGGACAATTCTAAAGAGAAGCGAATTCAGCCTTGCAACTTTTTAGTGTTTGACAGTCTCTCATTGCAGATTTAATGTACCAGGAAACAAACTACGTTGCTTATAAAGGCGAATAATGCATCGTTGCTAGGTGACCTGCAGTCTGCACGGCAATTCTCAGTTGTTGCGAAACAGGGCTTTCGCACTATGTTGCACACTTTGGAGCCGAGATACAGCGACCCTTCTCGAAGATATTTTACTGACACAGCGACCCCCCCGTCTCTACAATGAGACTAAAACCAAAGTTATAAAATCACTAAAGAAAACGGGTAGGACGGCTATAATGTGCTGCGTGGTCATCCATTATCACTGGATACGGTGTCACTGTAACTGTATTTTATCGCAGATGTGTGGCAGCAGCGTCTCATGTGCTCCAAACGAGCAGTGAATGAGAGCCTTCTAGTTCACTCATTAATAAAATATATTGGAAGTAAATTCATTATGGATCAGCTTTAAAAGTATCGAGTCCTCACACAGTGAGAAAATAGAAATCCTGTATAGAAAAAAAAGATGCATTGAGATGCATAGATAATCGTTTTATAATCGCATCGCAGCCCTCTGAATCGTAATTGAATCAAATCATGAGGTGCCCAGAGATTCCCACCCCTAATATGTTTACAATCATTATAATGACTTCACATTAAGTGAATACTGAATAGCGTTTCTAGCCTTTCTAAAGCGTTTGAGCGCTTGTGCAGTGCTGGAAAGGCCTTTTCAGTGTGAAGAAACGTCTAAATCTACGACTTCATTATTGTACAGGTGTAGTCACCCAAGTTAAAGTAGTAATGTTTTTTCTTTACAAAATGTGTTTTACTTTCATCACATATAAAGGATATTTTATGGCAGAAATATCTGCTTATAATCATTGTGGTGTCTTCACATCAAAACAATGCTGAATAGCGCACCTGGCTTTTCCTAATCGTTTGTGCACTTGTGGAGTGTGGTGAATACCTTTTTAGTGTATCTTAGCGTACATAAGGACGATTTCAGTATTTTGCAGGTTTGGTCACCCTAGTTCATGCTTTAGTCTTCTTTCTGGTAAAAATTTGATCAGTTGCCAGTTCCTTTAGAGACAAAGAGTATGTTATGGCAGAACTGTCTGTTTATAATTACTACACGTTTTCATGTCTTTACGTTAACAGAACACGGAATAGCGATTCTGGCTTTTCTAAAGCATGTAATCAAACGCCTAAAACTACTATTTCATGATTGTACAGACTTGGTCACCCAAGTTAATGCTTTAGTGTTATTTCTCATGAAAATGTGATTTACAGTCTGATCCACGCATATAAAGAGTGTTTTATTACAGAAATGTCTGTTTCTGACCTTTATAATGAGTTCACGTGAAGAGAATACTGCATAGCGTTTCTAGCCTTTCAAAAGCATGTGAGCTTTAGCATTTCAACTGTAAATGACTTTTCCATGGAACTTAGCGTCTATAATAAAGATTTCAGTACCGTAGACGTTCAGTCACCAAAGCAAAAGTTTCAGTGTTAAATTTCATGAAAATGTTTTTATGTTCAGTTCCATTATATATGAACGGAGCTCGCGAGACGACACTGGGCCAAAGCCATAGTGTTTTGATTCCACATCTTATTCTTTACAGTCGTATTGGCTTTCCTCAGAGATTTCATTGCAATTTCTTTTCAGCCTTGGCCTCAGTTCAGAAGTGTAGTTTTAAGACCCTGGGCATTGGACTCCAAATATCCATTCAGATATTATAGTTCCCATGCTAAGAGGTTTGGTCTTGGCCTTATTCTACATCATGAGGTGTTGATGAAATTATGCAGGGACCTAGCCTCAGAGCTCCAATTCCAAAATTGATTCTTTAGAGTCCAAATGGCTGGGTCATGCTACTGGAACTTTAACTGGGTGTTAGGTCTTTCATCACAACATTATAGTCCCTGTCTTGAGGTTTAGTTGATTTTTAGTGGGCTACGGGCCAGAGCGTTAGAACACAAACTACAGACTTTAATTTTTCTTAGCTAAACGAAAGAAGCTTGAGAACAAGACACTTGTCCTGGACTTCAGAGAACCAAACAAAATTTCTTTGTACTATACTAAGGATTTTATGTCAGGGAGATGATGTTAGGCCTTGGCTCCTGTTCAAAATTTTAATCATTGGACACTAAATGTCTGGGTCATAGGTACTTGTTCTTTTTCTGGGCTTCACTAATTTCATCACAATTTATTATCAGATTTATTATATTCTCTATCCTTAAGTGTTGGTTTTAGTTCCTGAGCTTTTGGCCTTTGCCTCAGAATCATGCACCAGATGTCATTATTTCGAGGGAATTTGGCAGGGTACCCTTGGCCCGGGCCTGAGCATTATCTCTCCCAAAAAAAAATATTTTTTTTATAAGACAGATACATAATGTTGAAAAGAAAGACCTAACATCTATGCAAAGTGTCAGCAGCATGAGCCAGCCATTTGGAATCAAATTTGGAATAGGAGCTCTGAGGCTAGGTCGTAGCATCATTTCATCAACAACACTTTCCTTGGAATAAGGCGAAGACCCAAACTCTTAGAATCGGAAGTATAATATTTGAATGGAAATTTGGAGGCCAAAGCTGAGGGTCTTATAATTGCACTTGTGAACTGAGGCCAAGGATGAAAAGAAATTGCAATGAAATCTCTGAGCCAATACCCAGTATGAGCTATTTCATTTTGAGAGAGTAAGATGGGGCATGAGCTCTTAAACACAGGCCCATAGGCCTCTATCCTATTACATTAGAATAGGGAACTAATATTTGTGAAGACAAGAACCAGTAATCATGACCCAGGCTTTTACACTTAAAAAACATCTAACCTGAGCTTTGAGCCAAAGGTCATGGGCCCACTATATACTAACCAAACCATAAGAACATTGACTATCATAATGGAATGTGAGCATGGAGTCATTGGGTCTTTAAACCAAAATCCCAAAACCAAAACTGTTCAGATGGTTGAAAAGAAATTGTGAATGCAGCTGGTTTTCAACGACCAATACAATGAGACGGTAAAAATAAACACCTTAGAATATAGCAAATAGATTTGTTGGAGAGGGCAAAGGCCCAGGCCCAGGCCAAGGGCACCCTGCCAAATTGCCTCGAAATAATACACAATTCAAGAGTTTTAGGCTTAAAAACATTTAATCTGAGCTTTGAGCAAAAGGTCATGGGCCCACTACACAGTAACCAAACCATAAGAACATTGACTATAATAATGGAATGTGAACTTGGAGTCATTGGGTCTTTGAACTAAAATCCCAAACGGGTCAGATGGTTGAAAAGAAATTGTGAATGCAGCTGGTTTTCAGAGCTGCTAGCAACGACCAATACAATGGGACGGTAAAAATAAAGTGTGGAATGGAAGCTCTGAGGCCTAAGCCCAGTGTCCTCTCGCTAACATAAAACACCTTGGAATATAGCAAATAGATTTGTTGGGGAGTGCTAAGGCCCAGGCCCAGGCCAAAGGCACCCTGCCAAATTGCCTCGAAATAATGACATCTGGGGCATGATTCTGAGGCAAAGGCCAAAAGCTCAGGAATTAAAACCAAAACTTAAGGGTAGAGAATATAATAAATCCCTCATTAGTCTCCACGATTTATAAGAAATTGCGATGAAAGTACTAAAGCCCAGGAAAAGAACAACTACCCATGAACCAGACATTTAGTGTCTAAAGATTTTTTACCCTTTCTTTGTTCTGCATACACAATTCAATATTCACTGTGGATATTTAATAATGCTGTAACAGTGCTAGTCTGTCTCTATTGTCTCTATTGTATTTGGTAACTCATCAAAAGTGAGTAGGTCACTTACATACCTCCCTTCATTCAGTAGTGATCGGTGGACCTCAGTAAACAGCGCATCACCCTTTGTTAAAATGTTGTCAAGATCGAGAGTTTAATTTGTACACACTGTGTACAGCAAGAAACATAAGGGCACTGCATGTACACTGCACGCCTCGAGAAAATTCATCATATCTTACATCGTCTTGGCACTGAGATGCTACGACTGAGGTAACGTGTGCGTTAACAGCGTTTACCATCTGGCTAACACTTCCGTGTCGTACCTTTGCTGCCTCACGTCACTTGGCTGCTGTGGCTTTCTTGCGTTTTTTTTGGCATGGTTCAAAACTGTCCTCCTGACACTATAAAGTTTATAACGTAAGTGATGAATGCTGTTATGATGTTGTCTACAAGAAGAAACACTGTTCAAGAGTAGGCTTTCTGTTCAAGAGAAAGCTGGCTTTCTAGCACTTTTACCACTACTGGATTGATGGCAGACATGTAACATTCCCCATATATAACATAGTAGCATGATACTGGCTTCAAATGCCAATATATATGTGTGTATATATATATGAGGTTTTGAGAATGTGGAGCAACAATAACTTTTAGAATGTATTACTAACTTTTATGCGAGAGCTTAGAATCATGACTGAGAGAAAAGGATAACACACACAGGGCAGCACTGTCTGTTATGAAGGTCTGTAAAGACAAATACATAGAAATACACGACATACACGAGAAATATGTATGTCGCTGCCCTGGAACAAACTGACAATTTTTTATCACTAATATCTGAATTGGGAGAATCAAGTTCAATCTCCATAATCAATCATATGATACAAGAATTATAGTAAAAGGGAAGAATGTAGTTTTGGTACTACACAAATCAGTAACTTGGTCAGTACACAAAACAGCATTGCTGTTTTTGTTGACATGCCTGGAAAAAGGTTTTTCTTTTGCTTTCTGAGGTGTTAATTGTTGAAATGCACATTTTAGCATGGTATGTGTGGTAAGGTTGCCTGGTACCTCAATGAATCATCTAATAGAAGTTTTAAACACTTACTGTCTATGAGGATCTCCTATGAAAACAAAGCCACAGAAACAGAAAGAAGACAATTAATCACAAAAGCTGTCCAAAACAAACTAAGCTTGCTTTCTAAAAACACTGGAGCACTCTCTTTTGATTAAGGTAATTAAAACATCATCACACATACATATCATGATGACATGCTTTTGTCTATACATGCGGAGATGCTTGTGTTTTGTGAATAAAGAGCAACTTTGTTAAACTAATAAGCAAAAAACTATTCACAACTTACACAGGATAGCACTGTCTGATTTAAAGACGTCCTGTAAAAAAAAAAAAACACACAGAAACCAAAAGACAATTAATTAAATAAAACTAAATACAGAATAACATGATGTACAAATATCTTTACATGTCACAGTGTGCAAGTTATTGTAAATAAAGAGCAATTTGATTTGACCACCACAAAAATGATTAATTTGGTATGCATGTGTGTGTTATGTAAGAACAGAGTGAGCTGTCTAAAAACAAAATAAACAGTACATCTAATGAACTGTCTAAGACCATTTTTTTTAATCCTGCTCATGGAGACAATAAATATTCCTTCAATATATATTTCATTTCACCTGATTCAGCCCATCAACTGATTATGGAGCACTTCATGAGCTGGATCAGGCACGTTGGTTCATTTTTAAGATGTAAAAAGAGTCATTCTTAGTGGTTTGGTGTGAAATGCTCCATTCTACACTCAAAAAAATGACTCTTTGAATTTACTTAATATTTTTACGTCCAAGGGTTGCATGAAATTATCTACATTCAGAGACATAATTTGAGTAACATTTACTCATTACCTATAAGCAATGTCAACTTAACTACATTTTGCAGGATTTACTTCAATAGTGTAATTTTAACTAAAATGAATCATGTTCTTTCTACTTAAGCAAATTATGTAATTTTTTATGAATACTTTTTTTTTACTTAAAACAACTCAAATTTGATGCCTTTCCGATGACATTTACTCACTGCTTGTAAGTTTTGTCAGCTTAATTATATTTTGTAAAATTTCCTTGAAGTGTAATTTTAACTAAATTTAATCATGTTCATGCTATTTTATTAAATTATGTGGACTGTTAAATAACTTCTTAGTAAAACTACTCAATTCTGATGCATTTCCAAATAGTTACTCATTGTTTATTAGATACAACAGCTTAATTATATCATAGAGCATTTATTAATGTATAATTTTAAATGTTAATTTTCACAAATTAAACTTCAACTACACTTATTAATGTTCCATCCATTTAAACACATGGTCAAGACAATGACTCATGACAAAAAATAAATAAATTACAGTGACTTTATTAAGGCACATCAAATGCACATGCATATTAGGATCAACAAAAATACACATTTGCTTTACCACTATACTATATCACTATAGGAAAAAAAAACCCTCAATATTAAGTAATAAAACAAGACCGTAGACAAAATAAAGTAGAGTAGTAAAAAAATAGACTAAATACTTATCTAAAAGTGCACAGGTATCAATAAATTATTGCTTGTCTTGCAGGTAACACAAGCTAAAATGCAACTTTACATACTGTTGTATGTATTGTTATAAACTTCAAACAGAACACTGCAATTATAAACACATTCACCTAAATGTGTGTGCCTTTAGTCACTTAAGTCTTAAGTAATGGCCCAGAATTTGTGAAACAATGAAGTAACATTCAGTAATTATGTAATGATAACATCAACCTTAAGTGCAACTTTACAACAGCAGATATTTAAAATAGAACAGCACAATAACATGGTATTAATGTTATATGACTTTATACAATATCCAATTGTCATCAATGATCAAAATAATGCCCCAGAAATAGTGCCTACAGAGTACAACCTTCTTGT
>JAILXH010123353.1:3897-16251 GCA_023558415.1 Piaractus mesopotamicus
ATCCGAAGCTAAAACCCAGGCAAATGGACTGGCTGTGCTGGGAGTGCTCATAGAGGTGCCTATCACAGTTTTTCAGCTTCATTTTTTTTCAGTTATTATTCTTCCCTATTTGTAAGTATAGAAACAGCTACTCCGGAATTTATTATGCGCTGGGTTTGACATTAAAAAGAATAAAACAAATAGAGGCCGAAGAAAACACATAGCCTACATGACCTACTGCACAACTGAGTCAATTCTAAAACAGCAACCTAATGTTATATTACATACAGCCCAACAAATCACACAACCAAATCCTGTCAATCAGTAAACTGCAAGTGCATTACCTCCTCATTAGCTTGCAGCTACATTGTTAAGGATACACACTGCACTTAAATAATTAAAAGCTTGTACTATGCCTTCGTGTCAAAGCCTTTATAAACTGAAATTATCTCCCTGATTAGAGGGACAAACCGATCATTTGTTGCATGTCTGGGATCTGACATAATGTAGATATAGTATCGCCTTGCTTTACAAACACAAGTACTTAAGTTCTTAACCTTTACAGCTAAAATCAGAATAAATATGTTCAGAATAATACAAGTGAATTCCACCAGTTTTTCACCAGACTGTTTGGCTGAGACATAAACAAAGTCATTCAGAGTGGATTGGTGTAAAATGGTTTATGGTAGGGAAACTTACCAACTTGGATTTCTGTACAGTGGTGACAGGAAACGGGGATTGTGATGTCTCCAACCAAATGTAGCCTTTTTATTTACTATCAAAATGACCAGTGAACCTACAAGAGTCTTCTAAGTTTGTATATCGCTGCTGTCGGGACAAAACCTCGTATCTCCATTTTTGTTGTTTTTCAGTTTTTGACATAATTTGAAAATGCCTGTTGCCCTTTACATTTTGTGTAAATGTCATGATGGATGGACCAAAAGAAACGACGCAAAAAGACCAGGTAAAAATTCTGGTTCCATTGACTTACATTAGAAGTAAAGAAGGTTTTATTCTTCTCCTGTAAAGTTACCATTTTGGAGATACGAGGATTTGTTCCGACAACGGCGAAATGTAATGTTGATAACAGTAAAACAGTCGTGAACCTGAAAAAATCTGGTTTCTTTGGGAACTATTTTCTCTTACAACACCCTGCATGCACCTCTCTGCCATGAATAGATTTGAAAATTTGTGTTACGGCAAAACTGTATTGCAAAACTGTCACAAAACACTGTCTATCTAGGAATTAGGAAATATATTTGTAATTATTTCATTTAACAAGTCCCTGTGAGGTATTAAACTGGTTCCTGTGCACTGCTGTGGACAATTCTGACTTGTAAGTTTCTTTTCAACAGCTTGTTTACTTTGTTTACATCTTAATGAATGCAGAAAGTTTGACAAATTGGTTCAATTCCCATTTAAAATGTGTATTTTATGACCTGTTATGATTTGCAGCATAATCTATGTACTTGCTTGAATACGTTCTTGATTCCATATTTGTTGGCTGGACCTACATTCTTAAAATATTCAACAAATTTAATTACAACTTTCTTGATGTTTTCGACCTTTATGGCATAGTTTAAAGCAGAATCAGGTCCGGCTTAAATGCTTCTCTCTCTGCCAGGCAGGTGGCGAAACCAACCAGGCATATACTAACATCTTCAACTACTTGGGACGCATCAGGCATGCTGGTGAGTGTATACGCCAACCATTCACTCTATTAAAAACCTCTACACTGCAGCTCCACCTTATTGGTGTACAGTTTGAGACTGTAGCTCATCTGTTGATGCACAGTTTGTGTTATCCACCGTCTAGGCCAATGGTCACCAATCTTCCACCTGGAGGTCTTCCTTCCTGCAGACTTTAGCTCCAACCCTAATTGACCCCACCTGATCCATCTAATCATTGCCTTCAATAGTCCTTGATTAGCTGAAAGAAGTGAGTTACATCTGGGGTGAAGGTGAAACCTGCAGGAATGTAGATTTCCAAGAGGAGGGCTGGTGGCCAGTACTCAAGCCATTCATGACTTTTGTTTAGCACCTTCACCATGCTCAAGGATGCTATACAAACATAGAACATGAGCTCACTGAACATGATCTACACAACAACAAAAGACATGAGTATCAGACACATATATATGTATCAGTCTGTGTGTTTTTTTTATGGATGCTACTTTAAAATAATAGTGAAAACACATATGTTGTAATAGAGTAATGTTTCCCAGTTTCCTTGCTACTGACCCCTACACTGTGCATTTTAGAGGTTTTGTGCTCAAACAGCCCGTGTTAATCCAATGATGGGCTTAGTTATGAGCTGATGATTTAAGTCAAGTATGTTTGTGCAAGAAAAAACTAATGAGGTATTTGAGAACCAGAGAATTAGGATACCACTGCTGTAGATGTCAGTTACCATTGAAAACCCCAGTGACACAGTACTGTGTGTGCGGGGCAGGTCAGAAAGTGGCCATACCCGGCTTTGATGTGCAAACACTGCTGCCCAGAGACCTGAACCGCTATTTCCGCTACAACGGCTCGCTGACCACTCCTCCCTGCTACCAGAGTGTGCTGTGGACTGTCTTCGCCGAGAGAGTCAGAATTTCACACTCCCAGGTACAGCAACTATTTCTGCATCATTACTTAATCATCATTAGGCCACAGAAACATAAATACACTTATTCTTATTTAGAGCTTAGTATGCTTTTTGGTTGCATCTCTCCTCTCTTCTATATTAATCTCCTTTTCTCTGTTTTCCTCCTCTCTCCTCTACTCCTCTCCTTCCTCCTCATGCTCTCATCTGCTCATCTTCTCTCCTTAATTCTCCTCTTTTCCTCTCTCCTCTGCTTTCCTTTCTCCTCCTCTCCTCCTCTACTTCTCTTTTGTCTTTACTCTTCTGCTGTGCTCTCCTGTTCTGTTCCCCTCTCCTCTTCTCCTTTTCTCTCTCCTCATCTTCTCTCCTCTCCTCTCCTCCAGCTGTTGAAGTTGGAGACAGTGCTGTACTCCACTAAATCTGGGGCGTCACAGCCCACTTTGCTGCAGGATAATTATCGTGCCACCCAGCCGCTCAACCACCGGACCGTCCTGTCCTCCTTCATCCCTGGTGAGTGAGTAAGGGAGAGAGTAGGAAAGGGGGATGGGGGGGAAGAAAGAGAGGGCCACGGCCGAGCTCTTTGTTTGTGTGACGGCTGATTAATTCAGATTCAAAATCTCCCCCTCTGAACAGGGAGCTTATTGTAGTCATGTGAGAGAGGGGCCGGGGGTCCGCGGGTTGAGAGGGACACAGAGAGGGGCAGTGTGGTAAACATGAGGGGTGAGAAAAACGAAAGCACCTAAGGAATGTCTGAGATTGCTTGAAGTGAAAAACCGACACTGCAACTGACACTCGAGATCACTTACTGGCCCTTAGTTACTCTCCCTCTCTCTCTCTCTCTCACACACACACACACACACACACGCACGCACACAAACTCTTCAGCATCAAACCATCCCAGCTCAAAACAAGTGTAACACACAAACACTTTAATCATTTGAAGTCTAGAGTTATTACAGTTCTTTTGCTAACTATTTTAATGTAATAATACAATTGCATAATCAGTTACATAGTAAGTTACATAATTACTTACATTTGCATTTGTCTTTTTCCCACTGTCTTAGAATTTAAAAAATCAAAGAAATAGATGTTTTTTATGTTACTGAAATCATAATAAAATATTTTCTTTTTCTACTTATGAATACAAATGCAATATCTATTAAAAGTTTAGAATCTGCAATTTCAACAGAACCTCTCCACTTGTTTCAGTGAAGTATTTGTGAGAAATAGCTAATGTTATATCACAAGATGCAACCATACAAAAGTCTGTCATGTCAATTGCTTATTTCCTAAATGTATTATAATTATAAAAATGCAAAACGTTTGTTAGTTTCAGGCCCTAAACCTTTTGTGGTCAGTCACTGGGCCTAATGAAAAAAGCCTTATTGCACATTTTATATGTAAATAACTTTGAGTGCTATTTGGCATAACATCACCCACCATAACCTTTTCACTGTTAGTTACAGTGTAGACACTGAGAACAGAGCATGGGGTTGGCTTTGACTTTGAGAGGAGATCTCAAATAATGTTTGTATTATAAAAACATGATTCTAATATACGTCCTTTTTTTCTGTCTAGTTTCATTAAAAATCTACACAGACGGTAAGATTTTCATTGTTTTTGATGCCATCATTGTTGACTTTTCATGTTTGAAATGCTTTTATATTCATGAAATTATGATGATGCGATGTCATGATCTCTCTCTCTCAGGTGAAATCTCAGCCATTGTACTAGGCTCACTCTGTGGGTGCATTGGCCTGGCCACGATCACCTGGTTTGCTGTGAAAACAATTCGGTGAGAAACTCTGCCAAGCTTTGTTTTTTCTGTACAGGCTTGTTGACAGTGTTAAACGGCAGGGGGATTTCATCTTACTTTCCCTACGTGCTCAGTTCCACATGCACAGTTGCTGATGACGTGCTGGAACTGACTAAGACTACAAAATCTTTACTGAAAGCCTGTAGGATTTTCAGCTTTTCAGTATTATCCATTCTTACGCCACCTTCTACCCCACTGAGGGGTTGAAACTGTACAGCACACTGAGAGCTTTTTAGTTTTTTATTTTTCACAGATGCAGAAATTCTGTCATTCATAACCAAATTTCAATATATACATAGTCAGTCTCAGCATCAGTCAGCCAATAAGCATGCTAACTCCAAAATCTAGCCTGCTGATTGGCTGTCTACATTCCATTCCATATGCATGTTATTAAAGTCATTGCGTCTTGATTAATCTGCGGTATATCCACATCCAGTGCCCCACACTCATTTCTAGTTTATGCCATAAATAACCTGGGAAAATGTTGCCATGCACACAGCAAGAAAGATAAGGCATTTAGCAAAAAAAGTGCTTTTTTCTAATTATATTAAGTGCAGAAAGGCCTCTCAGACTGAGTGGACATTTCAGCCTCTTGCTATCATCAGTGCTTATAGAGCAACTTTGCAGACCCATTCTACAGACCAAAACCAATCATCAACAGCTATGTTTAGTCTGATATGAACTCCTTAAACAACAATCCTTGAAGATATGCTAGATTACAAGTATCAGCAATTTTTATTATAGACTATTACATCAAACGAATTGTTTAAACGTTTATAAAATTGTTATTTTTACAAAAAAAAAGTATTAAGATTGAAATCCTTACACCACTGGGGGCCCAGAGACTTAAATTCATAGATGCAGAAGGCTTCCCTCGATCTCTTGCTCTGCTGTGTAGCAAACTCTCTCCACACAAAGAGAATGTCCAGCTGACTCAAAACCACAGGAAACAATCAATTTGTCTGTGGATTTCAGGGCTTGTCTAGTTTTGCCAACATTCAGTAAAAACAGGCAGATGATTATGCAAATAATGTGGATTTGCAATCTATAGATTGTCTTGAATCCTGTAAGTTTTTTAACATATGTGGATATGTAAAAGATTTACTTTTCACAACCTAATAGCAAAATGTGCAATTGTGACAAGGAAAATTGCCCTGAGCTTTGGAGAGAGTCACCCAGTTTTGGCTTGTAATTTAAAACAAGGTATAGAGATAGAAAGTGTATTTCAGGTATCTGTATTAAAGTCAAATCATTGTTATTGATATTGATTCAGAAAATTATGAACGATAGCAGCAATATTATTAGAGTTGTTGCTTAGAGACTGTGATGTGGTGCTAACGCAGATTTATTTCCAGTTGTCATGGCCGTCACGGCAATCATTGACACTTAAAGTCCCTAATATTTCATGACATACACTCACTCAATACTGGCATGTCCTAAGGAAAACCATCAACCTCATGCTTTCTATCTGGGAGGTTTTCCCTGGATTGTTAGTGCATTTACAGTTGGGCACTTCCTGAATACCTCAGCCTGCAATGTTCTATGAATATCTGTCTGTTTTCAAGTTAAAATTTCTTCCCTTTACAATCCCTAACATACCTGCAGCAATAAAAACCCTAATGTGATAATAAAAATGCATAACAAAATGCACTGATTGTATCATGTTAAGCAGATCATGTGTTGAATCATGTTTGATTTTTCATTGATCATGTTCATCTGTGGCTGATTTGTCACTGGTCACCTGATTGTGTCTCCTGGTCACACGGCAGCTCTACGTCGAGCTGGGACGTCCTGCCCAGTGTCCGACCGCCTCCCCAGCCCAGGTCACATTTATTAATGAGCTACTGTATAACCTTTAATCTCTGTACCTTCTCCTCATCTCCTGCTCTGTCCAGCACTCCGCACTGAACCATCTCAGACTGAATTCTCCCTTCAACCTTTCACTCTCACTGCCATTTCTGTTATGATGGTCATCTGCATAGAAAATGTTGTATTTGACAAACGAATATAAATTGTATTTCTAAATCACAATCACAACAGCTGTAATGTAGCAAATGGGTAACAAGGCCCAACATAACTGAACCACCACAAAAATACTAATACTCACTGACTATTTAACAAGGAACATCAACCACAGAGGTGCACTTTGTAGGTTTAAAGTTACTATGGGAAATGGGTCTGCAAACCTACAAGTGCACCTATATGGTAGGTGTACCTGATAAAGTGGTCAGTGAGCATGAACATTTCAAGTAGAGTTTCTATTATTTTGTACACCCTCTGTAGCTGATATACTTCTTGAATTGGCTTCAAAAACAAACAAACAAACAAACAAAAAACACGAAACACTATAATGTGGCTATACTGATCATAGTGCAGATCATGCCAACAAAGCAGTGGTAAGAACAGTGGACCCTGCTTTAACACACCCAGCTTATTTCATTAGGGCTTAATGATGAGTAGATGAGTTGAATCAGGTGTGGAGCCCTGATTCAAAACCATCATAAACGCATCTTTACTGCGTCACATGTAAACCTGTTAGACTTTTTTTTTCCTGTAGCACACCTGTATGCTCCAAAAAAGTTGCTCTAATTTAATGAGTTTTCATTTTTATATCCTGTTAGTTTAGGTCATAGTCTTCTTTTTTTCTCATCCATGGAGTATCCATGCATCCATGTCTAAAAAATATGAACCTTTTGTATGTACGATGGTATCATGGATGGAAGTCACATCTACCATGGAAGTCACAGTCAGAAATCACAAGACAACGCTTACTAGTTTACTGCTACTAGTTTACTACTTACTGTTACTTGTTTATTTACCAGCAGAGATAAAAGCACAGTAAATAGACTAACAGATACATTTTACATTTTAGTGAGCACATTGCTTTGATAGGTTTCCGGCCCCGTCTGAAATGGTGTGCTTCATGATTGGTTGATTTCACTTGCAGTTCCTAATTATTTTGGTAGGTAATCTAAAGTGTAAGGCCTTCAGTCCAGCTCCTGAAGTCCTACCCAATGGGAAGGCTCACCTGGCTAGCCTAGATGTCCCAGAGGAAAACCCCTGATTGGACAATTTTCTGCGGTGTTTCAAGAATTTAACCCTTTAGTTTTCAACCCAACTTAACCGTTAAATTACTGCAGTACTTATAGTTTAAATACAACAAGAATGATGATTATATAAAATAAAAATGTACTAAAAATTAAACGTGCTATTTTATTTCACAGAAATCATTGGTTCTTATCTGAAGGTCTAGAAGACCCTGAGGGTTCCCCACTGATTTTTTTTTGTTCCCCACTGAATATGTATGGCAAGTCCAAAATGGCTTGCTTGAACATTATGTTCTAAATTCAATCCATTGCATACTACTTGACCATTAAAGAAGTATGTTCATTGAGCACACAAGTGTGTAGTATCCACATGTCTTTGGCTGCACTACATCCGCCAGTACGCGAGGGCTCTTCAGCTCCAGTCCGGGAACACAGTTTGACTTCTCTGCGTTATCGCACCTACAAAACCCGACAATTAGTTAACAGATCAGTAGAATCGTATTCGTTTAAACAGGGAAATCACCAAACTCTGCTGGACACTGGCCTTTCATGACCAGAGTTAATGTACAATGATGTACAATGTCTTATTCCTATCATAAATGTTTAAGGAGCCCACTCACCAAAATGATTTCCCATTTGAACATTGAGCACTAAAGATCAGTCTAGCAGCTGCTGTGATTTCTGACTAGGGGTTCAACACTGGCAGTCTAATTTAAGCCAATGTCTCCCTCTGCTGTTAGGTTGCTGTTTAATCACCTGATTTTGTTTGTATTTTTGTTGTTTGTTTTGCTCTGCAGAACAAAGGATGTGGCAAAGGACCTTAAACAGGACATGGCCTTGAGGACCACCTCTGACCCCGGAAAAAAGGAGGAGGCTGTACCTCCGCCTGAACCGTGAACATTCACTTCTGAATTTGATCTTTTTTTCCTGCCATCCCCCCTCTCTTTCAACACTCCTTTCTCCCTCCTATTTTCTCATCATTCCTTTTCAGTCCCTCATCCTTTACAGGTTTCATGCGCAGCTGACTGTGCACATCTCTCATGCAGCATTACATTGTTTTACATTTTGAGATTCACTTGTTTACATTGATGTCTGTAAGCATTAGACAGAGGAATGTTCTGTGTTGCATGTGAATGAACTGATCTGTATGTACATATAATATTTGTCTTGCAGCAATAAACAAATGGGATATCTGCTACTGTGTTGAACATTTATTTTATTGAATGTGATTTTGTCATATGTGACCTGCCTACTTGGGGGAATCAACCTCTAATAAGGAGAAGTTGTGACCCATTAAGATCTTTGTGAAAAGGCATACCACGGACATTAACAGTACTTTGTGAAAAGCCCATAATAAAACATTGAAACAACCAATGAGGGGAAACGTCTCCTCCTCTGAAAACCTGCTTTAAGGGACATTCCAGCCAAAATTAAAAATTTAATTTTACACCTGTTTGTAAGCATGCCTACTCAGCTCCCTCAGTGGTGTCACAGTAGTCTCTGCAGTGAGATTTTCTGGTTTACAGGCTAGGAAAACACCCTTCTGATGATGTATCGTACAGGTGGGAGGAACTACAAGCACTTTCTGGCAGATACCTGAGGAAAGGCTACTTAAAATATTTTTTCTCCACAAGCTGGCGAAGGCAGAAGACGGATAACGCTAGCTAATGGTACTGCTAAAAAACCCAAGTATGTATTTGTTTATTAGCCTCTACATCACTGGCTATGCTAGCAGCCAGGATTTCTTTATAATTTTTGCCAGGATTCTCAGTGGTTGTAGGCTATGATGTATTTGTACAGTGCATGCTGCTTATTGTAGTGAGAGAACATCAATGAACAAAACACAAATAAATGAACTGATACAAAACTTCTATCAAACTGATGAAGAGTGATGAGGGAAGCAATGTTGCACAACAGTACTGCATAACATGACAAATTACATGTTAAATACTAGTCCTAGGCTGGAATTCCCTTTAACATCATAATCGTATACAGGGCAGAAACGGCAACAGGTATTAGCTTGGTACTTACATATTAGCTTGGGGCTAGCACAATATCTCAAGATTAACGGATTCATAGGGATAAGCATCAGAGCCAATTTGTAAAAAAGCAGGAATTGTCATTTTTCCCAAAAAATTCCCAATTCCCAAATGACATTTCCTGCTTTTTTTTTTTTTTTTTTTACAAATTGGCTCTGATGCTTGTCCCTACACTGTTAGAAATAAAGGTACAGTGCAGGTACTTTTCTTGTTCTTCAATGTAGAAACAATGTAAATGTACCCGCAAAGGTACAACAGTGGTTTTAAGGTCTAACTGTGAACCTTAAATAAGTTTTTCCCAGGTGAAAAGTACATTTTTGTACCTTTTCATAACCTAATGTTTTAAAACCGAACAATAAAATAAAAAGCCTGGAGATGAGACGGGGTGTGTGGAGTCAATACAACTTATAAATATAATATAAATATAATATAATCAATGGATTTTGGTACAATTATGTTCCCTGACTAAAGGTACTGAGATGTACCCCTGAGGCAACCTCCCCAGTGACAAGAGGGGCACTGCCCCAGTGACAGTTTCAAACCTTTTTTTCTGAGAGTGTATGGCACTCAACACACTCAAGTTGGGGTGCTGTGCAAAATATAAATAAAAACATAATGCAATGATCTGCAAATCACCTTATATTTAACTGAAAACAGTACAATGACAACAGGTCAAATGTTGAAACTGAGAAAAGTCTTTCAGAAGTAAAGATGGGGAGGGGTTCACCATTCTGTGAAAGACACAGGCAACATGAATTTGCACAGGCAAATTCAAGAATAATGTTACTCAAAGTAAAATAGCCAAGAACTTCGTCACATACAGTACATAATATGATTAAAAGATTCAGAGAATCCAGAGAAATTTCTGTGTGCAAGGGACAAGTCCAAAAAACCAATATTGGATAGACGTGATCTTGGGGCCCTCAGGCAGCACTGCATTAAAAACACACAATTCTGTTGTGGGAATCACTGCATTGGCTCAGGAACACCTCTTAAAACCACCATATGTGAAAACAGTTTGCTGCTGCATCCACAAAATGCAAGTTAAAACCTGGCAAAGAAGAAACCATCAAAAAACACCGCCATCTTCTTTGGGCCTGAACGTCTGTGAAGGCACCATTAATGCTGAACGATACATACAGGTTTTGGAGCAACATATGCTGCCACCCAGATGACGTCTTTTTCAGGAAAGGCCTTGCTTATTTCAGCAAGACAATGCCAAACCACATTCTGCATGTATTACAACAGCATGGCTCCGTATTAAAAGAGTCTGAGTGCTAAACTGGCCTGTCTGTAGTCCAGACCTGCCACGCACTGAAAACATTTGGCACATTATGAAAATGAAAAATATGACAAAGGAGACCCCGAACTGTTGAGCAGCTGAAATCCTATATTAAACAAGAACAGGAAAACATTTCACTTTCAATTCTTCTCTTCATCCAATTCAAAATGAGCATATACTTTTCAAGAAACAATAGAATTTCAATAATATCATGTACAATAAAAATAACATGTGATATCTAGTTAATTTTGCTTGAGTTCTGTTCCTGAACATTCTCAGGACAACTGAAAACACTTCTGTTTCTAATTCCACACCTCCTCGCAGTGTGTCGTGTTGCGCTGCCATCACATCTTTAGCCTTTATTCCGTTTCTCCGGTTGGTGGCGCTGCAGTTTTTCCCCTCAGAAAAGTCTCCGGCATCACAACATCCGGCGCGCTGGTTCTTGACGTGCCGCGCAGCAGCGGAGAGGAACGGGGCGGAATGAGTGATTTAAATGAGTTAGAATAAGATAAGATAACATTAAACCAGCTCACTTTACATCTAAAATAGTTTATTACTTAACTTTAAACTATCCGGCTTTAATCCCGCCATTAAACAGCAGTCTGCCGTTCACGGTTTAAGGTGGTTCGGCTCCCAGTCTGAGGACTTCAGACATGTTTGAATTAATCGCAGTTTGTCTTCTGGCCTGAAGCACTAAAAATGCATTTATTTCTGTGAGGAGTCGCGTTTCCTGTCTGGACTTCTCTTCGTAAACCTCCAGCTACAGAAAGTCCCCAAAATGAACCGAAAGAAAGACAAAGGCTTCGAGAGTCCGCGACCTTACAAACTATAAGTATCAAAATAACACGAGCCTGGAGCTGTTTTTTTATTCGCTGGTCAGCTTCTTCTTCGAATTTTCCGTTCCACCTTAAATGGTGCAGCAGACTCCGCCGCCGGAATGAACCTGCTGCTCTGTTTAAGGTGGAACGGAAAATTCGAGCAAGGAGCTGACTGAAATAACACTTTTCACATCTTATACATTTGAAAACCGTTAACCGTCGGGTGTTTAACTATGTCGTCTGTTCCCTAACACAACCCACCAGGTGGTCTGCATCAACAACATCAACTTTCAGAGGAAGTCCGTTGTTGTAAGTGTTTTTTCCTTATATTCACTGTTTCCCGTACGCAAACACTCTATACTCACTGGTTACTGTATGAGCTCCTACCGTATAGGTCTGCTAGATCTGTGGTTTTAAACTGTAGTCCTAGTCCTGCACACCTGATCCAGCTTCTCAGGTGATTATCAAGCTCTTCATGAGCTGGATTAGGTGTCTTGGAACAGGAAATATTTTAAAATGTGCAGAGCAGTGGGTTCCCAGGACTAGAATCAAGAACCACTGCACTAGATAATAGTGTAATTGAAGATCATTCTTAGCACAGCAGTGGCACTGACATGGTGTGTGGTGTTGGTATAAGTGTACAGCAGTGTTGGAGTTTTTACACGTCAGTGTCACAGCTAGAGATGAAACGATATTAAAATTTCATATCATGATTATCATGACCAAAATTATCACAATTATCGGTATTATCGCGATATTGTTCAAATGTGTTGAAAAGTAAAATAAA
>JAILXH010123380.1:0-15461 GCA_023558415.1 Piaractus mesopotamicus
CCCACCTCCCGCTCCCCACCTCAGCACTAAAATATATATGTGGGAAACACTGCTTCCAATACTTGTTAGCTACATTAGCCTCATAGCTCCATTGCAAAATTAAAGAAGCAAACTTATCTTGGTTAACTACAGCTATGTTGCCTTAGCTGACTACAACTATATTTGTTGAAAGGCGAAAAGAGTGAAACATTTTTGGCCATTGTATTAAGCAATGGAACAATTATTCAAGTGACTTCTATCAAAAATCATCCTGATATTTTTAATGTAAGGTGAAGATATTGACTGGAAGGTATTAGCATAGAATAAGACATATAGCATTCTGCATAAAGTTCAAGTGGTGGAAGTGTTTGTGGACCTGGTACGGTGGGCTGTCCATCCTCCGGAACTTCTTGAAGTGCTCCTTGATGTGGGAGACGATATGCTCAAAGGCTTCTGTGTTGCTCAGCCATTTCCTCTTCACCAGTTTGTCAAAGAAAGGCTATTATAGTTGAGAGAGAAAACGTGTATCAGTAGTGGCAAAATAACCAGCGGGTGAACCTTTCTACCCGCGTTCAGGATGGGTGAGTTTTCATATCTAGAATTCCTGAGTTTGAAATGGACTTCCTGTAAAAATAAAAAAAACAGTGACCCTTAGGAAAATCCATTCTTAGGCAAAGAGGATGCTCAAAAAGACTTCAGCCCTCAAGGCCTGGCAGTGCCCGGCTCGACTGCAGGCCCTAAACGTAATGTGTGGCGTTCAGCCAAAAACATCTTGTTCAAAAATGTTTGTCACAACAAGCTATTTTTGTGCTTCGACCCTGGACTGAGCCTGAGCCAACATCCCTGAGAACAAACCAAGATGGAAGAACTGATAAGAAATTCTTTATGTTCTTGGACAGAGGCACATAATCAACAGGGAATCCGTACATAATGAATATGTGTGTGTGCTGGTGGAAAGACAACTAAATTAGTACAAGAAGAAATATTCCTTCTGTATTCCTGACTAATGATATCCTGGAAACATATTGCAGTTCCAAGTATGAACGGTTACGTACTTCACTGTAATAAATGACATCTTGGCATGTGAATTATCTTAAATCTAGTTGATATGTGTAACATTTTTCATTATTAGTTGAATAGATTTATTTAGTTTATATATTGTACTGGCAGAACAATCCAAAGACAAATTTTGCCAATCCAATAACAAACGATTACAAATCCCAACAGTAATAAGAAATATAATTTATACTGATTGGATTTTAAGGTTTTACTTGCTAGTATATATTTTAATGAAGGGATTATTCAGTGTTCAAGTACAAAACATAATTTGGTTTAAAACAAACAAACAAAAAAGCAGAGACTAGGGCTGCTTAGCACTGGAGCTGGTGGGTACAGTGTTCTTTTCTTGGTCAGTAGGAGAAACACTCACAAAATGGCAAGTAAACATTGACCAACATCCAACCATTTTGTCAAAAGCACTGAACGTTACAATCTTGTAAGTTAGGGCTACATTTTTTAAATTTGAAAATTACATAACTTTGTACCCAAACTATTTATGTATTAAATATTTTAGATTTGAGAACATTTTTGAGATTTTTTTAATCTTATATTTTATTCCAATATGTTTTTTTATTTTAGCAAGATTTCTGATCAACTGCGATGTTTTAATATAGTCTAATAACAAAGAGCTTTGAATTGATAAAGTGCCCAAGTTACATTTTTTTTTAATAATTATTCTTATTGTTCTTTAATATCAAGTCAATGATAAAGTAAATGAAACCTTCATAACATTTAACTGATTCAGCCAAATATTATTTCGTTGCAAGTCAATGTTTTATTGGTGGTTTGGTTTTAAATGAAAACTCTTTAGATTAACTTCTGTTTGTTGCTTTACTCTTTGAAACGATAACGTGCCAACCATTCACACAACACAAGTGAACAACATGTATTTAGTCAGGAATGCACCAACTTCAGGAAATATTTTCTGACTTTGAAAGAGTCAGTTTTTAGCTAAGACGTTCAGCTTTCTCTTGCTGTAGTTGGGTTATCGTAATGTATGGTATGCCTAGGATATACGGCAGAGAGTGAAAAACTGTGCCAAATAGCACACATGCAATCAGTCGACTTTGTGTGTGCGTGTGTGTGTGTGTGTGTGATAATCTCACCCTGATATGCTCAAACAGTCTGTCATTCAGCACTCTCACACTCAGGTTTACGATCCTGTCCAGTGCAGTGTTGGCTCTGCGACTGGAGTCTTCACTGACGGCAGGGTCACACTGTACACATCTCTCCACAAATCCTCTGTTCACAGTACACACACACACACTCACACATTGTAATACACAGATCTAAGAAATAAATGAACAATGAAATTCACGCAGGAGCTTCAAAACCTCACCTGAAAGGCGGACAGCAGTTGGCCAGAGCGATGGTCTTGGCGACATAACCATCTTCATTTTCCCCCAATTCACTTACAAGCCCTTCATGCAACATTTCCACCTTTCTCTGAAAGCTTTAAATCAAAAGATACAGATTCTACATGTTAACCAATAGATAAGGCTATCACAATGGATACACTTACAATCTATAACAGAGGTGCCCAATCTTATTTGCAAAGGCCTAGTGAGGCTTCCAAACAAGCAGGAGCCCACTTGATTCCACTTGTTTAATAAGTTGGTCTTAGTCAATTTAAGTCAGTTCAAACAGTTAATCAGGTGTGCTCCTGCTTTTCCGGAATGAAAAACTGCAGCCACACAGGCCCTTTGTAGATAATACTGGCCACCCCTGATCTATAAGAATACAAGGCTATATTTCCCCAATATTGGCATGTGTAAAACAAGAACTCTCCTCTAGCTTTTCATAAGTGGTCAATTTCTAAACACATGACCACTGCTGGCTAGATATTTCTGGGTAGTGGACCACTCTCAACATAGCACAGACACCACTGTGTCTCATACACTCGTATCAACACTACACACACGTCAATGTGCAGTGTTGAGAATGGTCCACCACCCAAAAAACACCTGAGCAGAGCTGCCCAAAGTGGGATCCATCGGCTCAAGCTGGCCCACAAACATGTTTGATTTTGCCTGCCAGAAACCCCTCCACCCCCTCAGCCAATGAGAGAACATGAGTTTTTATGCTTATTTTAGCTTATTTTTCTTTCTTTTAAAAATAATTTTAGAGTAATTTTAGTAACAAAGTGTAATGTTATAAAACATACGCTACAAACATTACAATTTACCACCCAAGCCAAAGGTTTTGGGACCACTGGGCTGGAGGGTGGCTGACAAATTGATCAAAACAACAGGCAGGGTACAGTCTGTAATTGTATGTCTACCCAGTGGACCTATTCTGTAGATGGACCTCAGAAAGTGAAGCACAATGTTGGTCTTTTTTATAAAGTGGAGGTTGACTATGAAACTTCCTATGAAACTTTCTCACCTGTACAGGAAATCTGCAAGTCCATTAAGGCTGCACTGAGCCACTCTCGAGCCTAGATCCCGGTTTACTGCTGCAGATCTTTCAAGATCTTCCTGCAGCCTCTGTAACAAAATTACAAATGAGAATCAATTCCTAAGCACTGTACATGTACGTCAACACATTTGGGCCTATTACAGAATTTTTAGCAGAACAAATTCTTCTTATCAGTGCTCCTGAAAAAGCGATTTCCCACAGATTAATTATTACAGCTTCACAAAGTCCTTGATGAATTCACAGTTCATTAATCATTTACATATTTAATGACATCATTTAGTGATTTAGTGATGAAATCAATGCTCCAAAGGTCACATTAATATTTCTCAGTGTTATACCCTGTATGGCCACTAGAGGTTAGCAGAGCCTCCACAAAACTATGTAACGATGTAATGGAAACCGGAGCACAGTGGGAAGTTTTCATTTATTTTGGCTTCAGCAAGAAACCTATTCTCTCACTACACTACACTGGGATGTGGGGATGCTGTTCAAAATATCCCAGCTATGTCCTCACAATGAACTCAGTCGTTAGAAGTCTAGGCACATTTTAGTGGCAACACAAAAACAACCAACGGTGCGCAACGACACCACAACAAGCCCACACAACAAGCATGCAATTCATGCATTAAACATCACGTGTCCAGGCATGAAAGTTTCCTCATACAGGATTCATGGAGAAAGAAGATTTAATCAGTTTCTAGGGTTACTGAGCATTCACTGCATTTGCAGTGCTGACCTGAATAACTGTGCGGGCCAGTTGAATCTGATACTCCTCAATATGCAGCGTCTCCAACCATCTCTTCTCTTCCTCATCCAACACCTGAGACAGCTCGTTGGTTACCTTCCCCTGGAGTAAAACAACAAATTAAATCAATAATAAACTAATGAAATGATAACATGCTTAAATACAACACATTTTTACATGATCTATCCTTTCTTTATCCTTTAAAATTAAACAGACTGTTTTGTATTACTGTGCCTTAAAGACCAATACATGTTAATGAGCCATGATGTAATATGTAAATGTTTTAATTAGCTGTCCTGTATTGTGCCTTGTTTAAAAGGAAGTTCAGGTTGAAACACTTTGTGTAACTTCAGCATGAGTGGGTAGGGTTAAACTGCTAATTGCAGTTGTAATTGCATTGGTTTTTGTGGTGTCATAAAAACAATAAATTCAAAACTTTTTTTTTTTTTTTGGATCACTCTTCTTTGCAGAATTGTTTTAATTTGGCTACATTGGAGGGTTTTCAAGCATGAATTGCCCATTTAAAGTCTTACCACAGCATCTCAATGGGATTCAAGCCAGACTTTGACTCGGCCACTCCAAAACCTTAATTTTGTTCCTATGAGCCATTCAGAGGCGGACTTCGGATCATTGTGCTGCTGCATAATCTAACCGCACTTGTGCTTTAGGTCACAAAGTGACAGGCGGACATTCTCCTTTCTGAGAGAGAGAGAGCAGAATTCATGCTCCCTCCAGGTCCTGCGGAAGCAAAGCAGTCCCAGATCATCACTCTACCACCACCATGTTTGACTGTTAGTACGATGTTGTTATGGTGGAATGAGGTGATAGCTTTATGCCAGATGTAACACCAGATGGACACATGTCTTCCAAAAAGTTCCACCTTTGAGTCATCAATACACAGAATATTATCCCAAAATGTTTTCTTGCAAATGCCTTTGTGTTTTTTTGGTCAGCAGTGGTTTGCGCCTTGCAAACCTTGGATGCCATTTTTGCCCTGTGTCTTTCTTATTGTGGAATTGTGTACATTGACCTTAACTGAGGCAAGTGAGGCCTGCAGTTCTTTAGATGTTCGTCTGGGCTCTTTTGTGACCTCCGGAATGTCAATGCGCTCTTTTTGGTAGGCCGATCACTCCTGGGAAGGTTCATCACTGTTCCAAGTTGTTGCCATTTGTGGAAAACGGCTCTTACTGTGGTTCACTGGAGTCCCAAAGCCTTAGCAAAGACTTTGTAACCGTTTTGAACTGGTAAATTTAAGTGACTTTGTTTTATATCTGTATTTGAATCTCTTTAGAATGTGGCATCATGTGCTGCTTTTTGAGACCTTCTAGCCTGCTTCACATTACCAGACAGGTTCTGTTTAAGTGATGTTTAGATTCAACAAGTCTGGCAGCAATCATGTCTGCGTGTGGCTAGTGAAATTGAATCAAACAGTCAATTGAATTTGGTTAACTGGTTTATTCAGCAGCTAAGGGGGCAAGTACTATTTCCAAATAGGGCCAGGTAGAGCTGAGCAGCATTTTTCCTTCAATAAATGAAATCAGTATTCAAAATTTGCATTTTGTGTTTACTTGGGTTCTTTGTCTAATGTTAGAAGTAGTTTGATTATCTAAAACATTCAAACGTGACAAATATGCAAAAAATACTGTATGCCTGAGTACCATCAAGGAATACAGTAATTTTGAAGTAACAGCCTTTAAGGTAAACTCACTTACTCTTCTTTTTCCAGGACATGCCTGTGGATTATTTTGTCTACACTGTGGGCAGAGGACACAGGGCCTCATACCTGCATGAACTCACATTCAAGTTGCATAATTAGCTAAGGGGAAAAAGCCTTGTTGTTAGACTGACTTCTATTGTGTGGTGATCATTGTGGACAGGAAAACCGTGAGTTGACCCTGAAATACCGCACTCTAATTGGCTGTGCAGGTCGCAACGACCAGTCATCTCTTGGACTGAACAGGAAGTGCCGTAGGTGCACCCTTTTCCGTCCACAGCTTTGAGGAACGCAACACTAGGGAGCTGAGAAGGGGAGAAAGCAGGGGGCAGTTTGGGGATTTGGACCCTTACCCTGACCGAGTTGAGGCAGTCCAGCTCCAACTTGTCCACTGTCTCTGTGGGCAGCAACGGGCCGAGCTGAGAGCGGTTGATGGGTGATGTTATGCTCACTGTTCCAAGGACGTCCCTGCAGCAACAACAGGAAGAGTCAGTCAAACAGTGTGTCAGGACCTCAGTCGCAAGGAAACATTGAAATATGACGGGATAGGCGTGGGAGTGTACTTTAAGACTCTTATCAACAAAGGGTTATCAATAATCATATTCACTAAAATTATACCTGAAAAAAAAAACAGACAGCAAACGGCCTAGAAACTTTAACTCAATCGCCACGACATCCGTTAAAGGAAAATGTTTCCCTCATTACCAAAAAATGTAGTTAATCAGCGAGTTTACTTATTACTCATTACTCACTAATGGAATGTCCACACAAATTGCAAAATTCAGGCTTCAAGATGGCTGCTGCTACTGTTTTTTTTGCTAAGCAATGTTCCTTTGCTCATTTTTATAGATAACAGTGTTTCATACATTGTCAGAAATCACACATACAAGTCTATTTTAGGTTATTTAACTGCTTAATATGGTTTAAAGGCAAAACTGGTTTTGTGGTTTTTGGCCAAGCTATTTCTGAATAGAACTATCACACTGATTATGCTCTTCATCCATAGAAAGTAACTTCACCTGTTGTAGATGTTGTAGAGCCAGTCTAGAAGAGAGTAGATGTCAGTAATCTGCAGTTCTCCATTAGTGATGGTCTGCAAGCGGCGGGTTACAGCCTGGTGGTAGCTCTGCACGTACACCTGGAAGGCATCATACTCCTCGGGGTACACTGACACCACATTCCGGCGGGCAGCCCCCAGGTCCTCCACCATGTGGCTCCTGAGCCTGTCCAGGTAAGCCGCCAGCTCGCCTGCCTGTATGTCTGCATGCTGAGGCAGATTTCCATCAGCAGCCTCGGCCACGGCCTCCTTCCAGCGCTTTTTCAGCTCCCTAGGCCGCGGCCCTCCTTGGATGGCCCTCTCGCTCATGGCCCAGTCTCGGTCAGCCTGCTCCTCCTGCTGGAGGACCTGCACCACGAGGCCCAGGTTAGGTCCAGCAGTGGGAGAACGCAGAGACTCTCTGACCACATCCCACAGCTCCTTCTGCAGCGCCTCATACAGCAGCTCCACATCCTTGGCCTTGCGCCGACTGCTGTCTTTGCTGGGGCTGGTCAGATCCTCAGGGGCGTTGCCTCCAGCTGGTGAGGAGGACACCTCCATACACTCCTGTTCCAGCTCCAGGATGTGGGTGTCTGCTAGGAACAAGTCTCGCTTGGTCACCAGCTGCAGGATCTCCAAAACTGAAGAATCAAGGATGGAAGGGGACAGAAAAAAGAAAGAGGAGTGAGTTTTGCATAATGCATAGACATGCACAGGTTCTAGGTCCATTTATATCAGCTTTCCCAGAGTAAGAATGCTAACCTGTGCTTTTTATACAATGCTGAATAGAACTGTGTTAAATGATGTGACCTGATGTCAGATTAGCGCAATTACTCTAAGACGTTTGATCAATCAGGGCCCTTGGTGATCATGAATAGATCAAAGCCTACGCTCTGAATAACAAAGGTACCGAAAAGGTTTGAAGCGATGCCACAGAGGAACCACTTTCAGTTTCCTACAGAACCTTTCAAACGCTTTTTCACAGTACCCATAAAGAACTATTTCTGCCTGCTTTGGAGGTCCCTCAGTTAAACTATGCAATTTTTCTTTCTTCATCAATGTCAATGAAATGTATTTCGACAGAAATGTGTTCGATTTACAAAACTGGAAGAAAATCAATTTTTTTTGCAGATCAACATGTCTAAAAGTCGAATGAAATAAAAAAAAAAGTGAAAGTTGTAAATGATTTATGATTTTAAGAAAGCTGCCGCTGCAACAATTGACACACAGAGAGCCAAGACTATACTAGATAATCTGATAACAAAAATAAAAAAAAATTGATTTGATTATATTAATTAAAAATAACTGAGTCAATTTCCATTTCACTAGTCGTATGGCCACTACGAGGCCTGCACAAAGAGGTTACAGAATCATACTTTGAAAGGTGCTTTAGAGAACCTAAAATGGTTCTTGTATGGCACAGGTTTCAGCTCTGGTCCTTGAGTACACCCTGTCCTTCAGATTTTCAGGTTTTCCTGCTGTAACACATCCACATTAATTCAGAAAGGGCTTGCTAATTACTTGATCAGTTGGACTGTTTTTTTTTGGGGGTTCAGGTAAAACACTGAAATGCAGGGCATTGGATACTCAAGGAACAGTGTTGGGAGTGACTGTTCTATGGCATCGCTGCAAAGAATCCTGTTTAAGACCTTTTCTTTTAGGAGTTTAGGAGTAATTTGTAGTCATTTACTGTGACATAATACAGCTTCAGCAGTTATATTCATTACTAGAATTTCTGAAATGAGCCTACAATGGCATGCTTATCTACTTGATTCTTTATTGTAACATCCTTGTAAAGCTTTGGTGTTAAAACACACTGAAGCATCGATTTCCTGATGACCAAAGGCGTATTTGTTTGCTTTTGTCACTTCTGAACTAGTTCTAATGCATGATTCCCACTCCCATGTCATATCACTGAGGTTCAGTGTGTCTCTGGAGGACTGTTGCTTTCATACCCTTCCTAGTCTTGCATTTCATCAGGGCTCATCAGGGATCATACGGTGCCAGACATAAACCATTGCTGGTTATTCTTACAGGGAAGAAAAGGATGAAAGTCCTTTTAACAGAAGAATGCTGTTTAACTGGTTCATATAACTTAGAGTTACATGATGCACCATCTGCACACATAAAAGTGCCTCCAAGACGATACATCATGTAACTGTAGCATGAAGCGTTTAGTTATTTCAAACATCACCTACAGAGAAAACCAATCAATCAAGACAGGAGCACCGTCTTGGCCATTTTCTGCATAATCTTCGTAGAAGGGTTTTGAAGCTAAAGCCATGAAAAACCATTCATTTTTTTAATTTTCACATAAACTTAGCCAACAATACACTACACAGGATATGTCAGTTTGTTAAGCAGAATTTATATGCTCCTACAAGGCCATGAATTATAGTGACCTCACTAGTGCCTCTGAAGTGGTCAAACAAGGACATTTTACATTTGTAATAAAACTATTGATGAAGTAGACCAGTTCCCACTGAGATCAGTGCTCACACCCATTACATCATGCCTGACCCTCTCATTTGGGATGGACAAATTTCCTACAACAAGCAATTTGTTCTGATTGGTGATGACAGGACTTGACCCAGTCAGAAGTTTCACCAGCGTGTTTGACTTGGTTTGCAAGGGAAGACAAGAGGTAGCTGAGGCATTTACTTCATGCCTCTTTTGGCCAATAAAAATGCCTCTCCCTGACTAAACCCTCATAGGACAATCAATTAAAGTCTAATTCTAATTGTAATATGGATAAACCATGACATTAACATGATTAATGAGCATGACATTTACTCAGCTGGTAATATAATACGTAAGTGTTGGAGCAAACTATAGGGAAAGGTAGAGTTACAAACCAACACTTTTTACAAATCAGAGCGAAATATTGTTGCTGTCTTAATTAAACTTTATCTCCTAATTCTGTACAGTATGCAATTTTTAAAATTATAAATGGCTTAAAAATAAAAATAGAAACAAAATTGAGTTGCATATATTTTGATATGACATATGGAAAACTATGATATTCTACAGTAAGTTTGCCTAAACTATTCTTGCAGAACAGGTGAGATGCAGGCTTATCTGGAGGAGGTTAGTGACTGAGCTCATAACCTGGTATGTTTTCTCCATATGACTGACCTGCAGCACGCTAAATATAATGCATCAGTTTTCACAAACTCTGCTGCACCTCTTATGTAATCTCTTTGTTCGGAAACACACAGGGATGCCTGATTATATAGCATTCCCACTGCACCTCAGGGAGCCTGGAAACGATGTCATTTCCGCTCTTGCTTCTAAATCAGTCTAAAACTTAAAGATCCTTCAGGAGGAGGGTGGGTTTTGAGTGTGATATACAGTAGCATTCAAAAGTTCAGAAATGCTTGCCATATTAATAATTGTAATTCATCACAATAACGAGATTGAAATATTAAAACTAGACACCAAAACATGAATCGAGAGTATATTCACAATTTAAAGTATTTAGGGAACAACAAAAAAGTTATGACATAGAAAAAAATAGCAAATATAATTAAATAATAAACTGTAATGATCTGTTTGCAGCAATTTATTGCCATAAAATGACTATGAAGGATTCAATAAATGAGATTTGCTTACTGATTTTCAAATATGAGGTATTCTGAATATTCCACTTTCCGAACTGTCATCTATAGGTCTGTTCATCATCAAAGTTCCTTCCTACAAACTGTCTACAGCGCTCAGAGATCTCATTCTATTCACACTATATTTATGCTTAAATAGACAATGTCACCAAAACTACATCTCCCAACAGCTCTCATTCTAAATTGTAGCATGGCATCATTCATGGTGAAAAAAAAAGCACGAAGCATGCCAAAACCACACCTACCTCCTATTGACACACTTGCTCTGTGTTTTGGAGCAAATGTAGCAACCTTCCAAGTAAATATATGAGCTGTGATATTTCTTTACTTCATTCCTTACATATTTAGTGATAAAAAGTCATTAAACACATAAAATATGTACATACACATATTTGAGGCAATTTTTCTGAATGTTGCAAAAATTCAAATATGGGCCTTAATGTTCACCACTTCAGCATTATTTACACAATGGTGCCTTTTTCTCTCTTATTACTAACTCCTACTTATTATAGTACACATTTTAAACTATTTTTGCCCCAAAACACCTTATCCAGCTCAACATGTAATTATCAAAGTCTTTATGAGATTAAGTATTTTGAGGTAGGGAGTTCAGGAAGTAGTGGGGGTTTGGGACTTACATTACACTTGCATGTAAATTCATGCTACAGTTTAAAGCGTCCATATCTTATATATTTCTTGTATTTTCTTTCTACCCCCCCTCAGGCTGTTTTTATTACTGTGCCTGAAAAGACTGATGTATGTAAGTGATCTCTGTTCTGATTGGTGGTCATGTACTGTGCTACAATAAAAAAAACAGTCAGACTGCAACGCTGCTTACAACTTCAGTGTGAATGTGTAGAGCATTACTCCCCAGTCCATACAGTCCATATATGGAAACTAAGCAGCCAAAATAGCCAGTTTTAAATTAATTGTTTTTATTTTATTTGGCTGCTTAATTTCTGTATGGACTCCATGGACCAAGGAGTGAATGGTACATTTAGAAACTGTAAAACTGTAACAGTGTATACATAATACATAAAAGTCTTTTATTTAAATTTAGCAGAAAATAAAAACTAGCTAATTGAAATTTCACATTTAGGTGTGAAGGTGAGTCACAGATCAGCTGTGAAAATAAGCGATTCTGTCAAATTCTTCAGACATACTGGGTTCCTCATACGAGTTAGCTGCCCATTCATTTCCTGCAAAAAAACTCATTTTAGCAGAAAAGGATGCGTGGGAGCTCGGCTGGCGCCCAGCCTATCCGTCTCTGTCCCATTCGAGGAAAGAGTGTGTGCAGCCATGCCACCACAAACCGTCCCTCTTCGCCTCCACCTCGCATCATATCGGAGCCGCTTTGCCAACCCATCGGAAGGAGGTCTAAATATATAATACAATACAGCCCTACTGCTATCACAGAGGAGGAGGACCTGGAAAAATGAGTGTGCTTACTGTTCTTGTGTCAAAACCTAAGAGCCACTTCCTCTGGTAGGTTCATCCGGCTCAAGTCCTCTCCACCCAAGGACAAAACGTCACTGAGGGGGTGGGGCAGGTTTTGAATGGGCACCAATTTGAACATTGAACCTGCTTTGCTTCCTGACCGCCTGGTCCTGATCGCCACTGAGCAGAAACCTGTAAAGTATGCCCTTGAAACCACACTAAGTCTTAATTGCCAGATGTTGAGAGCTGTTCTTGTGGCTTATCCCAGAGTCCCAGATTAAAATGGGGATGACTGCCAAGAATGGGGAGGGAAGCAGAGTTATCCATAAGAGAAGAACACTACGTCTTTGTTTCCAAACACACTTGCCCTTTAAACTTGGTGTGAAGAGTGTGCTTCGCTTACGTATAGATATATCACCCTTCCTTAACAGTAATGTGAAAGTCACACACGAAAACTAATAAAACACTGAAAAGATAATGCATTGAATCTGTTTACATTGTGTGACTAACAATTGTGACCAGGTAGATCACCAAAACTGACACTGACCACAAGTGTTTTTGTCCATCCTTCCACTGTGAGAAGACAAGTCAATGCTATATGTCTAAAAAGATGTGTAACTGTCATGAAGCCCTCACTGAGAAAAGGAAAATTTAAACAAAGAAGCTGCTGGTGTTCCCAGAACAATGGCCTGACCACCTCAGAGTCCAGACCCCAACATCACTGAATGTGTTATGGATTACTTGGATCGCGGGAAGCAGAAAATGCAACCAACTTCTAAGACTGAACAATGGAGGTGTAAATATGTTTTCTGCTTTTTTCTCATGCTGACAAGTAAATAACTGGTACTCAATGGCAGTTTTGACTAAAGTTTAAACAAATGAAGGCCTCTGAAAAGCCTCTGACTGCTGCAGAGTACTGCACATCAACACAGTTTTGTCTTTCTTAAATTTGGCAGTAATTGTGCTGTAATATATTTTGTTCAAGTTGGAATGATGTCCACAGTTGAATCAAGAAAATTCAATACATCACTTTTTCAAGTGCAGAGAACTGTGGGAAAACTATGTTACTGGCATAAGCATTGCAGGGGTGGAGTACGACAGCCAACTCCACTATAAAGTAATGACTAAGCAAGATATCCTCTAACATAGCTCAAGCACCTGCATAATCAACATCACTGTCAGCTGCCATTCTGTCACTACAGAGAAGATTATCCAGAGTTTCTGGGCAGGAGCTTGTATAGGATCTACTTACGCTCTGGCCCAGGACATGGGATTTCTCCTTATTAACCCCAAGTGGCACAAATTATTCAGCTTCACTTCAATGCTCTCCGGTATCTCTGTTTAACTACCCGTTCAGCTGGCATACAGAAGGACTCAAAGAGGCTTTATAAAAACAGACCTTCAACACTCCCCCTGTTAGACTCCCCTATGTTCCCTTTTCTGTCAAATGTGTGTGGGGGTGGATAAATATTTTTCTTCAAAAGTGACCAGAGGAGTGCTGGGTTTCGTTTCATCACTCCCCCCAAATCCTCAAAGCCCCCACAGTCACAGCTGGGTCACATTTGCAGGGCTGTGGTGTCCAGTGTCCCTAGGCGAGACTGAGCCTGTCCCAATACCACTGGATTTAGTGTTATAGAATTGCTTGCGTGCATTTTCACCTAATCTCTATCTGCCCTACCTGCATACCGTCAATTACCATAGACACGATTTTTGACACTGCACTTACAATGGAAACCAATGTGCAGCTGTTGAAGCAACTGCCCATTGGCTTCATTATAAGCATGTTTAGAGTCAACAGGTTTTCCGTTCTTTTCTAAGGAGAGTGAAAATGGGATGTGCACGGGCACTCGATTACTCAGTTTAACCGAGGTATCAGTATTCAAATAACGTTACTGAAATCACTATTCAAGTATTCATTATGTTTCTTCACAGGAAGACAGAGATATACAGGCTACCAATTCAGAAATGCCGATTTTATGTTTTAACAGGACTGTAAAATAAGGGTTCACGGCGCTGGTCATAGGAACCAGACATCTGAAGAGTTTAATGCTAAAATCTAAATACTGTCTAATGTCTGAGACACTGTTTTGCATTGTTAAGCCATTTATGGTGGTACATGTAGGGTGTTGTGAAGTAAAACAGCCCCGAAAGACAACATTTTTTCAGATTTATCACAATTTTCCCATTATCAGCATTGCATATAAAAACCTCAAAAGACACCTGTAAGTTCACTTGTGGTTTTGGGTAGTAAATAAAATGGCTATATTTTCATTGTAGACATTGCAACCCCTGGTTCTGATCACCACCACTGTAAATAATTACACTCTGTAACTCTGTAAGCACTCTGAATTTCTTTGCTTACTCAACCATTGAATTTTGTGGAAAAATTGGTGGTGTCCCCTTTAAAACTCATACAGATACTCAAATTACTCAGAATGCACTCTCTAATCAAAGTCACTGTCTGTGGTAATTGACCATACAATACAGATGCAGTAGATAGAAATTAGGTCAAAAATTCTGGAATATTCTTTTAAACTTTTAAAGGCATTTAGGCATTTGGACCTGAAGCCGCTGTTAGAATAACCACTGCCCCTCCTTAGCCATTTCTGTCACTGGAGACTGCAGGGCTGGGTGCAGACTGATGACATGAACCCAACGTCTGAGGACATGCTGGTCTCGCTCCCAGCCTTAATTGATGTGAATATGTACAGTGTCAACAGAGCAGAGTCTAAATTAGGTCATTTGGAACGTTTGCCCCACCTTACACTGTGGGGCTCATCAGCCTTTATTACATTCACCAATGATTTGCTTTTTGAAGAAGGTAGTAGTTTATGTGGTTTCACATATGTGAAAGCTTAGCTGAGGTAGCTGAGGCTGGCAGTTGTTAGAATCAGTCAGTCACACTATCGCACATATACGAATGTATTGGTGACCAAGGTCATGCTTTGACCCAGTGGTTTCCATAGTGGCCAATGTTGTGTGGCTCTAAGCGCAGTTATAGCTTTATGGTTCAGGGATGTGGGTTGTAATTTTGTAAGGTCTGGAAATCATTTACTACTCTGTGTCTAACCACCTCGATAAAGGGCCTTCTTATCAGTGTGCATTCACCAAATCTAACCAAAGCCCATCTCACTGACCAAAGACACTTGGTTCCAAATCTTGTCTTGATGGTTACCGGACACTGGAACTGACTTTTGACTTCCATTTTATTCATAGTGAAAGAGAGCAGCTCTAACATGTTTCAAACAGAAGAAAGAAATCATGTTACTGAGCTCCAGATGTCTGCCAGATTATGTAACTCTATTGCGCATTTTCTCTTTGCTCGCTAAATTAGTACTACAAAAATCATAACTATGCATAGTTTAAGGAGAGTTTGTTTGCTGGTTTTTATTCTTCTACATATCTCACAGTTCATTACTTCATACTTCTTGACCAAACAAGCAAAAAAAAAAAAAA
>JAILXH010123404.1:5940-18045 GCA_023558415.1 Piaractus mesopotamicus
TCAGAGTGTGTAATGGCTCGGCGTTGGCACGTGGGTGTTTTCTCAGCACTGAAATAATTGCTGCACACTGTACAGCTGTGGAGGGCTTTGTCTCGGAGTGAGAATTGAAAACACAGTAAACTAAATAAGTAAACCGCTCGTGTCACTTCCAGTGGGTTTCTAGAGGAACAGTGGTCTGCACAACAAACTGAATTAATCAGTGGGGGGCTGAGTGAGTGTGTACTCCCATGATGTTCGCTTTCACACCCCTCAGATAAACTGACCGACTCTACAGCAGAGAAGCAAGCAGTCACGCAGTCATTTACTGACGGACTTTGATGGGTTCCATGGAAGCTGCGCCATGGCATTCTTTGCAGATAGGTGGACATGTGAGTAGGGGTGGGCAATATGGCCATATGTTATCGGGATTGTGATTGCATACACCACAATATGCTTTTCTGAGTATATAATGGTAATGGTCAGTTAGAGATGGGCAGTAGAGCAAAAATTTATTGTCATGATACTTTAAGACACTTTCATGATATACAGTGTGAATCACAATTCACTAAAGCATGATAAGATGAAACAGACGTAAAAGCCCCATTAGCGTCACATGTATTCGAAAACTATAAACACATGGTTTTTATTTAGTGTTTTTAATATACTGCACTGCATAATGTTCAGTGCTTGGCTAATTATGGGGCTAATTATAGTCCCTTTGTAATGAAACATGCAGTTGGTCAGTGTTCTTTAAGTACTGGTGATATTCATCAATAAATGTATACTATGATGTAATGTGATGTCATTTATCAGGATAACAATAAACGCTGCCATGCTGTCTAGCCCTATTGTCAGTACTTCCAGAACAGTATTATAGAAAAGGACAGATTTAGATTCATTATAAAGAGCCTGTAATGCAACAACCAGTATATAATAACTGTATAAACTGCACAGCAACGAACTGCTGACTGGATGTCAGCCCATTAAGTTATTATTAAACAAACCCAATTTGAAGTTGGTACAGTAGGTAAAATGTAAATAAATAGAAAAAGCAGTTATTTATAACTCTACTTTGACCTGTATTTGAACAAAAACAATACCAAGACAAGGTATGCAATTTACCTTATCTACTTCATTTTTTGTTTGTAAATATACACTCATTCTGAAATTGATGCCTGCAACATGTTCCATTGGAAGAGGCAATTTATGACTAGAGACACTGTACAATACACCTTAAATAGGTTATCCTTAGACATTGGAGCATCTAGGATAGGCCTAGCCCTTTATGAGCAAGAACGGGTTGAGGCTTGTCACTTTGACAAAAATGTGTCAATAAAAAATCCAACAGTTTAAAATAACATTCAGCAGCTAGGGATTGTAAGGATTTTAGCTATTTCACCCTCTACAGTGCATTATATCATCAAAAGATTCAGGGAATCAACAATTCTTTGACAAACTGTTGTCAGAACATACACTGTACATCACTGCATCCAAAAATGCAAGTTAAGTCTGTACTACACACAGAGGAAGTCATCTGTCAACAACGTTCAGAAACACTGCCGACTTTTCTGGGCTCAAGCTCATCCGAAATGGACTGATGCCCAGTGGAAACCTGTATTGTGGTCTGATGAGTCAATCTTTCAGAATGTTTATGGAAATAACAGACATTCTGCTCTCTTGGCCAAAGAAGAAAATGCAGATATTTACCAGTTTATAGTTCAAAAGCCAGGGTCTGTCATGGTAAAGGAGGTTGTATTAGTGGGTAACCTGTATATCTGTAAAGGCACCATTAATGCTGAACACATATTGGAGCAGCATATGCTGCCTTTTAGACTCTGTCTTTTTCAGGGACACCTACACTTATTTCAACACGACTACACCACATTCTGCATGTGTTACAACAGTATAGCTGCGTCATCAGAGAGTGCAGGTGCTAGACTGGCCTGCCTGCAGTCCAAAACTGTCTCCCATTGAAAACGTGTCTAAACACGACAACAAAGGCCCTCCACTCTTGCACAGCTGACTCATCTAACAGAAGAATGGCAAAAAATTCTGTTTTCAAAACTGGATCAGTTGGTGTCTTCAGTCCTAAAACATTTATTAAGTACTGTAAAAAGGAAAGGAGATTCAACAATTGTAAACATGCTCCTTTTCCAACTTATTTTTTGGAACGTGTTACAGGCATCAAATTTGGAATGAGTGTATATTTACAAAAAGCAGTGAAATTCATAGGTTAAATTTAACATACTGTGTTTTTGTATCATTTTCAGTTTAATACAGGTCAAACAGAATTTACTAATAAAAACAGAAAGTAGTGATTGGTTAGAAGTTGGAATTGGGTTGTATTTTATACATTTATTTTACTAGTTGTTTGATTCTGTCCTGTTTCTTCTTAAATACAGTGTCTTTGCAAATGTAGCCTTTTTTAAATGTGAACTTTTTAAAGCTTTGCTTGTGTATCTTGTGTTTACTAACTTGTCATAAACGTCTTCAAGTTTGTGTTGTTATATTTTTTGTCATATAGCCCACCCTTTAAGTGTGAATACATACTGCACCACTGTTAGCACTGGTGCAACTGCTGCAGTGAGTAATTTTGGTTGTCCACAGGGGATGTGTGTGTGTGTGTGAGGCCGAGAGGTGTGCCGCACTGAATGGAGTTAAGCAAGCAGACAGACAGACTACAGCAGCTCTGTCTCTTTGTCAGAATGTGCTGTTGATGTGTCTCAGTACAACAGCTCTGAGCGCTGACCCACACTGCTGATCTGTCTACACTGCAAAAACCCAGCCAACACACACACGCAGGCACAGTGCACCATATCCACTGATTACTGTTTGATGCAAAATACCCCCTTTCATTCTTATTAACATGTGAGTTTAACATATGAACAGAAGATTTTTTTTCAAGTTATAATGGACAAACTAATCCATATGGGTAATCACTAATTTGTGATGGTTTAAATAATTTTATGCACTTAATCTTTCCAGAAAAATCAACTAAACTGCTGAGAAAGCTGGAAAATTCTATCTCTTGCTCTACAATATTTATATTATTTACGAATGGTGGGTTTCTGCTGTTTTATCTAAATTTAAGAAATAAGACAATCAACCCGAACACATTAGACCATTACAGTTGACAAGTGAAAATCACATAACATTTATGCATTCAGTATCCAGATCGACTTATAAGTTTAATCATGTTAGAGAGGTGGGCAAATATAGCATTAAGAGTCTTGCCCGGGGGACAGCATGGTGTGCTTGCCCAGGTGAGGAACTGAACCCTAGTCTGCTGCATGGAGGACAGCGTATCACCCAATATAATACATCAACAGCATCTTAGTCAGCAAAAATACACTGGCTGTGAATATCACAATTTTTAACTATTTAAAATAAGTATCAGTAACACATTTGTTGTTATTCTGGAGGGCCCTACTTACTACAGGCCCTAAATTCTTTGATGCCTGTGTCTGTATCAGTGGAGACTGATCTGGAGTGGCAGCATGCTATACCTGTGTGAAAGCATCTCCCAGGCTTCATGTGAGACTGGGGTTGGGGGGCGTAGGGGGTTCAGAAACGACAGCAGGACGGATTGAATTACATTCTGTAGTGTGTGTGCACGAGTAAATAGCCTCACATGAGAGCAATATGCTGTAATACGTCTGCCATTTGCGCAATTCACACAGCAAGGCCAGCCAACAAAATAAGAAATGTACTCGCAATGTGGACCCATTATTTGAATGAAATAAGGAACCAAATGTCTTTTCAATGAACGAATGGAGTTAAAGTACATATACGAGTTTTCAAAGACCTTCTGGATGAGAGAGTGATGCATAAAAGGCAGGAGCACAGAGCGACTGATGAACTCAAGTTAATGCTGAATGGAGAGACGATGACTTATGTGATTTTAAGCACAATAGGGAAAAGAAGCTACTGACCATAGGCTGAATCCACTGCAGTGTTCTGCTTTCGTGTAGTTGCCAAGACATCTATGATTAAGAAAGAAAAAGATACATGGTTCAAAAGAGCCATTCTGAAGAAGCCTAGATGAAACTCTGTTCCTAAAAAATTGGTGTTGTGTGTCTTGAGTCGATTTTTACATACAGTGAAAACAATGGCTAAAAAATAGGCCTCGTGTTAATATGTTAATGTTTCCATTTGCAGTTTATTGGAACATTTACTATTATAATCGTACATTAATTGTAACAAAAGCTGTGTCCCAATCCAACGCTACAGCCCAAAGCTTGTATATTAGCCCCAAGCTAAGACACTAACCACAAGCTAACACAAGTTGTGATAAAACAATGCAATATGCTACACTGCGTTACATCCCTATACATTATTCAACTAACAATGTAGTTAATCATATAATCATGTTAACGTTACACATAATTAAAGGGTTTGGCATGACTTTAAATGCTGAGGTCAATATTACATGTGATAGATGATACTCCGTGTGCTTAAAATGTCTGGATTATACAAGGTACACACAATAATAATATACTCAACAAACTGCTTTGTCTCATATAAATGAAAGTCCTAAAGCAGAATTAAAAAAAATAAAAAAATTTAAAAAAGGTCCAAAAATCGCAATCCCTAGAAACCCTAGTGACTTCAGAAACAAGCCCAGTCATTTGAGGATGGACCCAGATGCCTACTTTTGATCAGTTTTATATTTATATTTCAACACACTGTTTCAAGTATTTTTTTCCATAGTGTTTTGAATTTATTACACCTTTAGTTATTACATTTAAACAGTCTATCAAAATGAAAATGACAACTCTAGACTTCTAAAGGACCTCTGAGCTCATTTCCTCAGACTAAGTTTGTATAAAGACCAAATGATTTGTGCAAGGACACTTTTTGGCTGTCTTGTGCTCACCATGGCAGCTGTCTGGGTACTGAGGGTAGCCAGTCTCCACATCCTGCTCAAAGCCAGACCTGAGAGAGAGCGAGAAAGAAAGAAAGAAAGAGAAGAAAGGGACAAAGTTAGTACCTGCGTCATCCCTTTCTCTCCTCGTTCCTCTAATTGCCCGTGCTGTCAAGTCCAGGGAAACAGTCCTGCTGTCTCTCTGCCTGGGCTTGAATAACACTAAAAGGGAAATGCAATTTGTTTGCTGTCTCATCAAGGCCGGCGCTCTTGACAGCGGCGGCTGGGCGAATGAGCGGCAAATGAAAAATTGAGGCGAGGTGGCATCCACCACGCTGCGGCAGCCATGTTTTTTCCATGGCGGCAGAAAGAGAAAAGAAACGCTCTACAAAAATTAGCCACACTTAGAGGCAGGAACACATGCATGAGAGACTATTATGAAAATTACAAGTGCAATTACCGTGTATGGTATTGTGATTATTAATCGCAATTAACAGTGATTATTACAACCTGGTCACAGTGCATTTGTCAGGAGGTGAGAACAGCTGTGCTTAATCAGAATGTGTTTCTGAGAGCTTGCTGCTTGCTTGTGATACGGAGAGCATACTAAAAAAAAGAAAAGCTTTCATTCTGGCTTTTGAGAATTATTACCTGCAAATGACAATCACAATCTGACAAATTAGTTCTAATTATGAATGTTCCCATATACCTAATCAGGAAAAAAGTACTGTCCAGGTAAATTTTAATTCCAAGGTACAATGTATATGCACCCTCAAAGGTGCAACATGGTGCTTAAGGTCCAAATGCATATCTTAAAAGGTGCATATGGACCTTATCATAACTTAAGGGCTTAAATAGAAAGCCTGGAGTGAAAACAGTGGATATGGAGTCATTGCAGCCTTCTTAGTTAAATTGAGGGGCCTCCAAAACAGGTGGAAATCGCATTGTGTGTCTATTCTGAAAAACACTTAAAAGATTTAACTGCAACAGAATATGGTACAATTATGGCCCCTAACTAAAGGATACCACCTCCGTGATAGCGCTTGTACCCTGAAAGGTGCAGATTTTCTGAGAGTTTAGACATATTCTCACACATGCACGCAGGACTGGCAATGTTAATTGAGAAAAATGAATGAAATCCTTGCTATAAGGCACTGTATAACATGCACCAGTGTAAATCAATGTAAGCAGTTCGATTTCTGGCACTTTCAAAATTACACAGTGGCACCCGGCTTAGTGGAACATTATCCTATTGACTGTACAGCACTATAGATCAGAAAGGAAATCACTGGAGAGATCCTGGATCTTCTGTCCTTCAAAATATTAACACAGTGCCACACTCAAAAAGAGCACTCATTTGATTAAGGCTGTTCCAGTACTTTGCAATGTTTGATAGTGTAACTGGTACAACTGTTTTTCACTTTATCTAACTGCTCGTCTTAAAGTCTTTGGTGTTTTGATGTTGCACGAATTGCAATTAACATGTTTGCTGTCATCTTGTGTGTTTTTCAATTCAATAATCAGAGATGATTTGGGCTCTGCGATTTAGCTGTTGCATCCCCCTGCAGTAAGTTTCACACTGTTCATGCAATTTGTGGCATTTGTTCATGCGCATTTATACTCTGGAAAATAAAATTTTGATATCAAATTTATGATATATAGGCCTAATACCAACATCAATGTGTTACCGGCACACTTTCCCTTAGAACTGCCATTAAAATTCTGAAAAATACATGCAGTCCACTGGACTGCACTGCCTGACAGTGGACAGCTCCATAGCTGCAATGACTCAGCAGCCTTAAGAGAGAGAATAGCACACAGGCCTCATCATCATGCCTAATTATCCATTACAGACATCAAGAGATATTCACTTTTCCAGAGCCACTGCTGATTAGCTTCATTTTGTCTCGAGCAGTCACGTACGAGCACACCATAAGAGCCCCAGTCAAAAAGCACCAGAACTGTGAGTTTAACCCTAGAGGTGGGTTACTGAAGACAGAAAGGAGGCAGAATTAAGGGGAACTGTACAGCATTGCTAGAGGCAGCATATTAAACACCCACGCATACATGGCTGCTTGGTTTAATAAGAGATACAAGGTGTTGTCCTACCCAGAGAAAACACTGCAAGCAAACAAACGAAACACAGGAATGGTGCTATAGGAAGTCTGATGAGAGGTGTGGAAGAACAGAGGTTACTGAAGAGGCATCCTACACCACTAAGAAAATGATCAAGTAGGGTACTCTATAATGTACAGGCAGAGTTGCTGTTTCAAAGTCTCGGTTTGCTGCAGTAACAAATGCTAGGACGGCAATTGCTGTGATTCAAACATTGGCAATGCCAATTGCTGTGATTCATGCTTCAATTTACTGTACATCCGGATTCATCTCTTAGGTCTATTGACTCAAGCGTACTTCTAAAACCTTCAGCTCAGTCTACACAAACGGCAGACACTCTAGCATCTCAATTAAGCTGAGCCTTTTGGTACTGTCTGCTGGAAAAGCACAGGCTTTATGCACCACTTTCATGCCAAAAAAGTTTAAATGTAATGGTAATGGTAGAGAGGTACGTATAAGGTGCTGTAAAGCAAAACTTACATATATTTTGAAAATGTACCACAATTTCACCTTTATCAACATCACATATAAGACATGTCTGTAAGTCGGTAAGTTTCTCTACAATGAACAATTTCACATCAAACCACTCTGAACAACTTTACTGATGTCTAAATGATGGAATTATGCAAAAATGTTGAAAAATTGGTGGAATTCCCTTTAAAGGCTTTAAAATAGCTGTAATGCATGTTGTACAGTAGTAGCACTAAATTTCAGCAGCTTTTAAAAAAGTCAATCCCAGCTGCTTATCCCACACTCAGTATTCTGTCCCCTCTGTTCCTGACACAGTTTAGACTCCTCATTTCCATTAACCGCAGAGAGAGAGAGAGAGAGAGAGAGAGAGAGAGAGACATACAGAGAGATAGAGAGAGAGAGAGAGAGAGAGAGAGAGAAAATATGAAATGACATTCACTTATGATATGACGGCTTGGCAGCTACACATGTACATGCATAATATCACAACAAGCATGGATCTGATGCAAGTATGTTTTTCACTATTTTTGCATACGTGTCTGCCAAATGCACACACATAAACATACACACACACACACACAAAGTGATCCTGCCAAGAACAAACTGCACTCGAATGAGAGTGAGTTCTGCGGAAGCAGTGAGAAAAATCACAAAAGGAAAGAGGGCGAACAGCACAACCCCCTGCAAAGAAAGCTATAGGACACCAGCCTATAGGTTTCTATTCATGTCTACACCTACAGTGCGCTCATATTTAGAGCTGTTTTGTTTGGCAGTGGAACAAAACACTTTAAAAGAACATGCAGCATTCTCAAAATGCCTTCAAGTGGAGGATCAGCTCACTTTTGCCAACAATCCCCAAGCCTTTTTTCATATCCACGACAGCTGAACTCAGCCTTGGATTCTGAGACCCAGTATCACTGCTCAGCAGGTGCCAAAGGTGTTCAAACACCCAAACCCACATAAGGCCACTGTGTCTGACGCTATAAGCCCCCTATCTTTAGGAGACTGTCACTGAAGAGCTTGCTTCAGCTCAGACTGGTTGTGGTTCAGAAATCAGTGGATCAGAACATACAGTAAGAACATACAGAAATGACAGAAAAACACTGCAAAGCATAGACACATCTCACACCATATTCATCCCCAAAAGGTCACACCTCAAAGAGAACACAGACTTCAGGCTTTAGCTCCAAAACTCAGATCAAAGAGTTGGAAGCCATGCTATTATATAACTGATACAGAAACAGGCAAAGCACTAGAGATTCTTTAATCACAAAGTAAAGAACAGGTGTAACATTATCACATGCTGTGTGTATTAGAACCTGAATAACTGCACTGGTCTCAAATGAAATGAACACAGTTTTACAACGTATGTACCTTTTAACCAACAAAGACTTACAACAGAGAGGCCATTCTACACTTCTGTCCACTGACATCTAACTGTTAAAGGACACTTTAGACAACAGTCACTGACATCAATTGCCCAGATGTCAGAGAGTAAAGAGAGTGAAGCTGAACCATTTCCTCTCTTCCCCTGCACTGACCAGCACTGGGCTGAGCAGGGCACTGGTGCTGGGCCATATATCCTCTATACCACTGTTCCAGTATTGACAGATGAAAAAAACTTACCACTTTACAACACAATGTACCTTTTTAGGTTTATGAAAGGTTTAAAATAAGCTGATTAATGGTTATTAATACATAAATAAAAAGGGCAATAGAGAGCAGTTATAGCTGATGAATATGTGAATATCTGATGAAGCTGACAGGATTAATGCTGACTGATGGAGAAGACAAAGTAAAACAAGTAACCAGCAAGATCTAAGGCTTAACAGCATATAAGAATGTGGGCTCACTATCTTTTAAGTAACAGGCCAGTGTTGCCCTTCACTAAAAACAATATTTTAAACCACTCATAAACCCTTTATAAGGAAAGTCTTATTGTAAAATGGTACCAAAACTTGGCTGACTGCACTATATATCATTTGCTGGGTGTAGAGACGACATGATATCACTTTTTCTTTGATGATACCAAAACTAATACTGAAAGCTTGAGTACTGGGCGATACAAGTACAGATCTGATCTTTTTCTTTAAAAACTACTAAGCTTTAAAATGAGCTATTTAACTGAAATGCTTCAATTAAGAACATCTAGAAGTAGGCAATTATGCTGAAACTACTCAAACACTTCAGTACCACATAGGAAGAAACACCCAGCCAAAAAACACCACATCACACAGCGTTTCGATCAGATTCATTCTTTTTTTTCTTCTGCTATCAATCCGACATTGATACCCATCGATACGGGTTTGCCATCTGTAGCTGGGCACTTTAGATTGTTTTGAAAGAACAGTTCTAAACACACAAAACTAAACAACTAGTTTTAGTAACTAGCAATACAATCATGGTTTCCTTCCTGGAAATCTGATCTGTCTGGATAATGTCTACACAGAGAAGAAAACAGAACAAAACTTTTAAAATGAACAAAAGTCTGGTGAAAACAAACTAGGTCAGACTTGTAGGATATTCTTTCAGTGCAGAGTAGCAGTAGTCAAGAAGCATGGGTTCATTCATTTTATTTATGCAACTTTCAATATCATCTGATATTGTGATACTGACCATGACATATTTGGAAGATACTGTGATACTGAATTTTATCATTACCACTCAGCACTAACAGATACTCTTGCCCAAAACAACTTACAAAATGTGCAAACAGACAAACTGATATAAACCAATATAAAGAGAGAAACTGATAGGATTTATAACCAGCAGAGAGCCCTATCACAGCTTGATGTAATACATCTGTAGACCTTGAGGGCAAATAATAAGTGCAGCTTATAAGCGCTGAGCTACACTGGGAACACACAAAACGGTGTTATATCAATCAGGAACCATCCCATCTTTAGCACTGTCCTGCTAACACTGAAAAATGACCACCAGCATGGCCACCAGTCTGTCTGGAACCACTCATGCACAACCCAGTGTTCACCAACTGCCAACTTTCCGAGTGGTCGGCAGCCCCATCACTCGTTTTCTCATGACGTACAAATTATTATGCACAACAGAGCAGCATATGTTGTGGGCCTTGCAGTTGTGCCTGTTGCGAACATCAAAGATGTTTCTGAAATGAGAACTCACTGCGAACTCAAGATTAGCTCAAATTGAGATACTGATATCCAGTCTGCAAGGCTTCCAACCACATATGACCAACTTCATTATACCACAGCAGACCAGCTCCTAGGACATTCTTGGGAGCATTCTTGCATGTTAACCCCAATGGAAACACAAATATCTACAACTACACGAAAATTGCACACTGGACCGATTGTTCCGCAAACAAGGTCAATAAGCTGTTGAGTTGGGACTTCGCAGAGGCCGTGACTTTATGGAACTTGCATTAATACATTCCACACATTCTATTAGTAAGCAAAAGAAGTCTACAGTAAATATGACACATGATTGGTCATGTGATGCAGAGGCAATAACTCTCTAGCTCTTTTTAAAGAGATCAGTACTCACATTTGGACAGCAGACCCACACCTACCATGCGCTGTCACTAACACTGCGCTGCAATTTACGGCCAAAGTTCGGATGAGAAAATAATCACTCGAAGTGATTTAGAGTAGCAGCCATGTTTCGGCGGGACAAAACTGCTAAAGGCCTGGTGGGTGGTAGAGCTAACAGCTGACAGCACTCTCTCTTTGCTTGCTCTTGCACTCTGAGGTGCTGCGGGTTTGGCGTACACAGGCAAGGTGGCTGAAAGCCATAGAGCTGAACAATACTTTCAATTCCATGTAAGTGTACAGAGAGCAAGAGAGAAAGAGAGAAAGAAAGAGAGAGAGATTGATCCAGCTTTCTCTTTCATCAAATGGCTGTGTTGAGAGAAGCTGGTTGGTCAATAAGACTGTGTGTCACACAGGTTTAGAAAAATAAATGACATGAGCCTGGGTGTGATCAATAACCCTGCTTCTGCACTGGCTAGGTGAAGGCACGGCTCACGCCCTTTAATTTCCTTTAGTCTGCTGAGGGGAGGCATGCTTGCCACTTTTGCACAAACAAGATGGATGGCTGTGCGGGTCGGCTCCACAATGTTTTGACAAGCATGGAGCAGGAGATCTAAATTACACGAGTTGTTGGTATATAATTAATATTGATTAAACAAAGCATATTATTTTCAGATTAAGTGAATTAAAAAAATGCGAAAGCATGCAGCAGTGCACGGCGCACTTAGTAGCACCAGATGAAAAGGCCCAGCACTTTTCCAGTAAACTCATAACACACACACTGACATATATCACACTGAAACCAATTCAATGAATCACTTTCTATTATAAGAAAACTTCATGTTTTATTTATATTCTTGTCACAGTGTCCCCAACTGAGGGTTTTCGAACGACTGTCTCCACCCCATCCCTGTCTGCAACCTTCCGTCTTCACCCTAGCTATCATCTCTCGTCACTGTTGTCACCTGTGTCTTATTATGTGTGTCTATACATAGCTCGTTTTTGTTTGTACCCTTTGCAAAATTTTGCCTGCAATCTAGCCGCAATTCAAAGTTATACCTGTGTTAAGAATTCCCTGTTCTAAGTTCATTTTTCCTCTCTTCCTAGTGATTGCTTTTTTCTAGTTTTCTTGTGTTCTGCACTTTTTAGTTTTCATTCTTTTTTTTTTTTTTT
>JAILXH010123404.1:20145-31443 GCA_023558415.1 Piaractus mesopotamicus
ACGTGATTGATAGGTGCGCTGCGCCTGCCAGAAGCCCACTGGGAGTGGGTGACATGGGTAAGCTGATGAGACAGCCACGGTGAAAAAGAGTGGAGTGTAGGGAGAAGGAAAGAGAGAGATGTGAGATGAAGAGAGAGCGGAATAGGGAAACTGTGTGTGTGTATTATCTCCATTGTGTGGTTTGTGTGTGAGAGAGTGAGAGTGAGTGAGTGAGTGGGAGGGTGAGTGACAGAGAGAAACAAAATGAAAGAGCCTGAAAAAACAAACTACACTAACACAATGTCTCCTTCTGTTCCAGTGATGGAGAACTGCTCTTCTGCTGCTCATCTTCTATTCCCGACCGTTCTACTCTTCCTAACTTTCCAAACAGCTGCTCTAACATTTACATACTATTAAATCACACTGAGACAAATGAGTATAAACAGCACTGACAAAAGCCTTGTTCAGTAAAACTCTTCTTTCCTCTTTAAAAAGTTTTAGTACAGTGGTTTGACTGTTTAGCCACTGCAGACATTATGTTTCTCGTAGTGGAGTGGATCAATGCGTAGTGTAGCCCTATAGTAAAGCAGTGCCATCTTTATATCACTGCGGATTCAGGGATGGCTATTCAGAGCTTTTATTTTTTTCCCCATCCACTGCAGTCCTATGTTACTGATATCATTTACAATTTACATTTACAATCTGTTCAATGGATGCGTAATTAAGTACAAATGCATCCCCATTTTATCTGTAAGTGAGAGAAACAAAGGCATAGTGCCTAACAGAAATGCAGCTGCTTCTACTTACAGTGCTGAATATCTAATAAAGCCACCCCATTTGAGCGAGGCATGCTAAAATAATCCAGATCTTAAAATGAAGAAGGGGGGATATTTCTCTTTCACACAATGGTGCTGCCTGAACAGTGAATGTCCTCAGCACTCTTTTCAGAGCCTGAGGTGCCAAATAGCTTTGAGGGAGATGGGCAAATTAGTTCAAGGGCTCATATCCTGTTTTTTTCCATTTTAGTTCTTTTCTGAGGTCCACTTTCTTCCCAGTGACCATTTTCACATGATCATTTTCTATTTCCCAACCTCTCTTTACTCTTTATAATTTAACAGGCTGCTTGTTAATGTGCCTCTGATATACACTTCCCTTCATTCAAAAAGCCGTCCAGTCTGCAACACTGATGCTGCATTCACATGTTGGTGAGGATGACAGCAAACCATATATTCCATTGTTCTCAATGATTCTGCAACGGAAAATTCTGCCACCACCACTGGCAACGTTCCACTAACCCTGTGGTCTACAGAACATTGTCGGTGGTGGTGTCAGAATTTTCCCTCGCAGATCCATTGAAAACAATGGAATATCCAGTTTGTCATGAAGAGTTCAATTTCTCAAACTTTGCTGTCAACCACAGCGGTGAAATACATCATATGTCGATTTTTTTGGGGAGCCATGGATGACAAACGTCTCATTGTTGAATTCTAGATGAACCTAGTACTATATCTAAATAAATAAATAAAAGATCGCAGATCCTCTTTACTTTACTCCACCTTTAATAAACTATTTACACTGCTAAAGCTCTCCTCTGATTGTCATCTATTTTTGCTGGTAATGCTGTCAACATGCCAGTGTTTGCACGGCTTCTTGCCACTGTCAATCACATACCGCTATTAGACCCATAACAATGATTTCTTTAACATAAATAATGTGAACACAGCATAATAGCTTCAACATAAATGGGCAGAGCTGAATAGGCAATATGTAAATGCACTGGTTTTGTTACATCACAAAAAACAATAATTAAAAATGGGCAGTTTCTGCAGCTTAATTTTCATTATCATTTCATGAAGCACATATTCTGAACAATGCTTACATATGAAATAAAGCAATAAAAAAATCAGTTTCACCTGATATGGGCCCTTTAAGACAGCAGCTAGAGCGAAGTTAACTATAAGGAGACGTATTTGTGAGAAAAAGCTGTGTCCAGGCTAAAGTCAGGAAGCAGAGTTAACAGTGATTACCGGGCTGTAATCCCAGCTAAGGTGCACCCGCTTCTTGGCTATTTTAGCTAAATCCCATGATAGGATTTAGGGACTGCTATAAAAGTGAAACAGGGCCTATCAGCTTTCTTGTCCACTACTTATAGGCAAAAGAGAAAAATAAATAAAAAATACAGCACCGTCTCTCTGCTCTGGTCGTTACTGGCCCTTAGCCAATCAGATGGTTTCTATTTGAGTGTGAGTGCAGTTTGGCCGGTGGCGTGCTGGTGGAGAGAGAAGTTTATCATGCTGTGGAGGAAACATGTCCCCGTTCCCATCAGCTATTCAGCACTGAGACAGCAGCTGCACGGCGGCCTGTAGGCCCTCTCCTGCACACGGGCATATGGCCTAGCTTTATGCCTTTAAAACTGCATCTGCGTTTAAATTTAAGTGCTTGTCTTTGCAAAAGCACAGCACTTCTCGCCTTTAGACTTTCCTATAGACCTGGAGGAAAATGCATCTATAATACATCAAGGGGGATATTTTTATATTCTTTAAAATGCCTCTATTTCACCAGTGGCTGACTCCTTTAAAAAAAAAAAATAAATAAATAAAGGAGAGTTTCAACCACACACTCACAGCCTGGCACCTCACATCTCTCACTACAACCAGCACAGAACCATAACACCATAAAGTATAATCAATATGAACTAGGAAGGTGAACTGAGTATTGCCTCTATCTTACCTAACAGGTTGTTAGTGATACATCTAAACAGGGACAGATCACTGTCTCGTCCCCTAGACAGAAGAGTGGCCCCCACCCCCACACACTCAAAAAACAAAAACACAGACTTCAAATAACTTTAATAAGTTAATAAGTTTTTATGTGCTTTTTACAGCATGGAAAAAAAAAATCTTCAAGAAATTTTCACGAAACATGATGTCACAATATTCATTTTTTCAGACATCTGATCAGTTGAAAGAAAGAAAAAAGAACCAGCAGTGCTACATTTTACGACCAATAACTGAGCACAATTATTTTTATGCAATATCTAGAATACTGTGCTGCACTTAATCCAGTGAAACAGGGCTAATTTTGCTATCCTTGTCATATTGTCCAGCCCTACAATAGCTTAAAGTTGCCTTAAAGTTCTGCACAATTTTTGGTGTTCAGGAGCTTTTAATTATTTTAAATACGGTGACAGGATACGGGCTGTCATTACATATTCAAGGGGTATCCGTTGATGAGGTCCCTCAAGGCCCCACGGGTTAGTAATCCGTCCCTGACTTTTTTGACTCATTAAAATCTGCTGGCAGAGTGATAACAATACACATATGTCAGAGGTAAGCACAGTAAAATGGACCAGCATGTGGAATTTTTTCCTGTGTGCTGCCATGTTTTCTATCACTAAAAAAAGGAAGCAATATTTCTACCTTTACTGTTTGATGCATTACGAGAGTTGGCAAGTGTGTGTGTGCACAAATTCAGAACAAAATGCAGGTCATTAAAGGCTTACTGTTGAGTTCAAATTTCGAAAATCCAATTTTCCTCACTTCTTTTTGATAAAAACTGGAAAAAGAGTTTGACATAGTATATAAACCCTGTTAAATCTCAAAACGAGCTGATATTTAGTCCATATGTATGTAAAAACAGCTCATTTTAAATTCACTGTGTTCTGTTCACCTGCCTGTTCAGCTTACAGTAGTTTAGCCCCACCCATTCACACTTTTTCAGCTCAGACTGCTTTTGAATGAGACACAACACAGGACAGACGTCACTGACAAATACAAGGATAAAGAGAGGTTGGAAAATAATCATGTAAAGTGAATTACTGGCGACCTGTCCAGAGTGTTTTTCTGCCTTCTGTCCAATGACCGCTGGGATAGGCTCCAGCACCCCCCGCAACCGAAGAGGATAAGCGGCTTAGATAATGTACGTGTATATGTGTGTGTGTTTTTGGTACATAAAACAGCACAAACATTATAAGTGCGGCTCAAGGAAAAAGATAAAATACAAGCAAAGTGCAGGATATGGGCAATTTCATGTGCTGTTTTGCTCAAAATGGTAGTTTGTGACACAAAGTAAAAATATACACATTTCCAGTGTTTTTAGTATACACTCTTTACATTAACATAAATGATAAAACACCATTGAATAACCATGATAATAAAGTAGAAGAGTAGATTAAAAGGCAGCAACAGCTGCTTTGTTTCACCAACATGAAAGGGTTAAACAATGTGAGAACTTTAACACCAGGTCATCATACACCTGTCACAGAGAAGTGTATGAGCGCAGTGTTACTCACTTCTTGCAGGTTCCGTAGTCAGCACAGCGGCTCAGAGGCACACGCACCACACAGCTGGAGAAGGCCACAAACAGAGCGTGATGGTCCTTATCCAGCTCCAGGCCCAGAATCCTCCGGTCCTCCCCGCGTACATTACACCTGCCACAGGCGGAGTGACAGTCAGTGACACGCATGCTGTAGTGGTAACGATGGTGAAGCGCTCAAAATCAAAAAGCCTTTATATTAGCCTTCGGCCAATAACTGATATTACTGAATATCAAAATTTTAGTGCAGATATTAAGCAATGTATTGTTCTTTAGTTTTTCTTAGCAAGCTGGGAGATGTATTCTTTTTTTTTGTTCTTTTTTACTGCTTCGCTTTTATTTAACTATTCACTTTGTACATTAATTCTTATTCTAATTAGCTGAACCATACAAATTATACAGATTTTCAAGATATTAATGGATTCTTGTAGATTATGTTCATTTGTATGCTTAACAATAAGCTATGGAAAAGTCAGAGAAGCCAAACAAAAGTAAATATGTAAATAATAATTTGTGATACACATGTAATTCTTGAAGACAACGTGCCAACCACAAAAAGCAAAACTTAGCCGTTAACACTTTTTTGCTTACTTGTAGCACTGGAAGTCAGGTTGATTGACACAAGCTACCACCAGCAGCAAAAATGTGCAGACATTTAATTTAACACATTTTTGTCGCTTGCAAAAGGCGCATGAGGAGTGTGAGAGTGAAAAAGATGGCGCTCACTTCATTGGGTTGTACACGTCGATGTCCTCCAGTAACTGGCTGCTGAAGGTGGAGTTAGGGTGAGTACTAGCCAGGACCTTCAGAACCCGCCCATTCTCCGAGCCAAGGAACAGAACGGTGTGGTTCTTATAAGGCCCAGCGGCTGTATCCACCGCTATCTGGGTCAACTTAAACCTACAGACAGAAAATTCACTCATTTAGCAAACAACCAACAGAGCTGTCACTGCATCAAATGACATTAAACAGCGCAGGTGTTTGTGTTTACTCTTGAGTAGTGGTTAGACGTGGTGTTTCTCCAGGGAGACAGAGACAGATGCGATCGGGAGAATGAGCAACAGAGCGCGAGAGAGAAAGAGAGACAGAGAGAGGGAAAGCGACAGAGAGGAAGAGGAGAGAAAGAGTTTGAAAGAAAGTGAGAGGGACAGATGTGATGGAGAGAGAGTGCTTATGCCCAGCAGGCGTTCTACAACTTGCTCAAGCAGCCTGTCAGTTGTCAGATTGGCTGTGACGTGCTTAGCGCTGTTGTTGAATGTCGTGTATAGCCAGCAAATTTGTTTATGTGTGTGTATACCGGCTGGTGGTGCGTGTGAAGCATGGCCGGTCGTTGACGGAGGGTACAGCCTCATCCATTAGCGGATATGACTTGATGAAGGTGAGAGTTTCATCAGGGAAGGTGGTGGAGGACTTGTAGGCAGCAGCAGAGCCGTCTCCAGCACAGGAACCTGGCCTACAGGCACAAACACACACAGCGTTACCTTCAACACCTTCTGTAGAAACGCAAACATACACACACACACAAACATTTTCGTTTTTTCCATCTTGCCAAGACTTGGGGGGTATTTTACAAAGCAGGACTTCTCAGTTTAGCCAGATAAATTAAGCCCAAAGTGAAGCCTGTCCAACAGGAAGAGCTGAGGAACCTGCCGTAATCTTTGGGCTTAAGTTATCTGCCTAACTGAGAAATCCTGCTTTGTCAAATACCCCTATGGAGTCATACCACGTCCCAAACATTTTATTTACATATGTAACTACATATCGCCGCTGTCAGAACAAAACTCTTAACTCTAAATAAGCAACTTTACTGGAGAACGAAAAACCATTCTTAACTTTCAATGTATGTTAATGAAATAAGATTTTGTATTAAGTCACTTTGGACCACTTCAATTGGTCCATTTGTCAAGAAACTTATAAATGGCAGCATTTTCAAACTATTAAGAAAAAATACAGTAAAATACAGTAAATACAGTAAAACTAACAAGAATTTCTTTTGAAAAAGGCTGATGTCTTGTTTATTTTTCCATAGCAAAGTTTGGTTCCAGATGTCTCCTGGATGCCCCCAGCCACCGCATGGATTTGTGACATTCCATCACCAGCGGACGTGATTTCACATAATGAAGCACGGATTAGCTAAACCAAGTGTTGGATGTTCATCACAAATAATACTGACATGCCATAATGAAAGGTTTGGAAAGGGTTAAATGACCACATTGACACAAAATCACTACTTACTCTATTAATAGTTTTTTTTTATTTATTCTAATATTAGTGTTTTTCATGACTAAAAGGTACCTAAAACGTTTGCACAGTACTGCATATGTATATGTAAAGTATCTATATGTAATAAGAACTCTAAGAACTCTACGTCTAAGTCCAAGCCTAACCCTAGACCTAACCCTTGCCCTTTCAACTGAAACATGTCTCTGATGTGAAGCACTGCTTATATGAAGCACCAAAAGCTACTTAAGCGCCTTGTGGATGGTTTTTAAGTCTGCTAAACGTAAGTGAGTAAACAAGTGATTCAGTTAATTTCAGTGAGTCAGTTAAGTGAAGTCCATGAGGTGGTTTGTAAAAAATTTATTTTTGGAAAAAGAACTTTAGCTTTGTTTCCCTCTGCTTTTCCTACACAGTCAGGACTGAAAAAGTTGGAAAACACACACACACCAGCAGCTCTTCCAGCCAATGTTAAATCAAAGCTGCCGGTTTCCTTTCAGATGTTCTGTAGCTAACACAAAGCCAAACTAACACATTCTGAGTTCAGGCCTGACAAGCCAAGTTCTGAGTTCCACGTAGCAAGTTAAGAGGGCCAGGAGTATTAATCAGAGTCAGAGGGCCTGTGTGTGCCTGTGTCTAACCAAACATAACTGACTGATCAATCAGTTTTAGGAGTCTATGATTTTGTTTAGACACACAGCCAAATCAGATTTTTTCCCACATTAAATACAAATCTAATCTTCTCCTTAAGTTCTGAAATAAACAATCACAAGCTCATTGCTATTTAAATCGGAGTCACATTCAAATACAAATGCAGTGAGAAAACAATCAATCAATAGTTTGAATAAACACATGAATCCAATAAAAACAAGAAAAATAAATCTGATCTAAGCTTTTAAACAGTTCTGCAAACTACGCTGTAAAGACTTTTAATTATATAATCATACTTATTTCTTCATACTAGAGGTCATATGGAGTTCCAATAAACTATTTTGTAATAGTTACTGATGATATAAATCCAGCCTGAAGTAAAATCCTCAGCGACGCTGGAAAAAATAAACTTCAGCCACTGCTTCTGGAAGCCTGGATCCTTTCGAAGGTGGCAATAATACTTTTGCTCCCTGCTAGCCAGGAACAGCACAAGGTTTAACCGTTTTCTCCCACGGTCCAATCTCTTCCTAGGATCCAACAGACTGCCTGTAGTAATAACACTCCTTATAATTTCAATGTGTTTGGGTGGCTAAACTAATGTAAGCTGTATGGCTGTCATACTTAAATATTTTCATGTATTGACATCAAAATGGGCTGTTTTTGCATGTTTGTTTCCATATATGGACTGCACAGACTAGAGAGTGTACGGTACGCTTTAAAACTTCAGCACTGTTTATACAGTAGATCAAACTTTACTAAAGCAAGAATTTTTTTTCATGATATGGGCCCTTTGAGGTTTTTATGGGAAACCAAATATGAAACCACACAATGTTACCCAGCAGTAAACTCACCTGGGCTTGGGCACCTGCTCGTCAGGTACGGGGGTCCAGGCCGACTCGCTGGTCTTCTGCTCTTTAAACTTGCCATTAAACACTCGCTCAATGTCATCCATGTAAAAGGCACACACAGCAGAGCCAGTGATGCTGAAAGGAAGAGGAACGTCTTTAAATCAAGGGGCTAATTAGATTGTGTCTTTGACGGAGGGACAATGAGCTAACTGTGCTGAACAGTTATTTTATACAAAGTTAATCTTTTTTTCAATGGTAATAATATAAGAACATGATTATTATTACAGTATATGAGTCAGTCTGCTTTATAATATATAGGAAAAAAGAAGACAAGAGGAGAGAAATGGAGAGGAATTGAGAAGAGAAGACAAATGAAGAAGAGAAAAGAAATGGAGAGAAGAAGAGAAGAGCTCTCAGGGTGATGTCACCTGTTGGCCTGTGTGGTGAAGACTCCCAGCACAGCAGGCCTGTGGTTGATTTGCATGACGTTAGTTAAGGACTGCAGAACGTCAAAGTAAAAAAACGAGTCGCCTGGAACAGAGCAGTTCAGCCGGGCCTTCAGGAACGATGTCCAGTATCGCTCTAGAACCCTCGGAGAACCACCATTATCATTCTTACACACCCGAGCTACCCTGGAAAACACCACCTAGAAAAACAGGAGGCAATAATGGACAGTTTAATAAAATGATGGTGGGAAAACAACAAGCTCTGAAGGAGATAACTTAATTTTTCAGCTAATATCTGCTACAAATAAGACTTCTTGTAGCTTCATAGAGACAAATGAAACAAAGTTAGCCTAGTTCTGGCCAAGTACTGTTTATAGTCAACCACTACGTGAATGAGAAGATCCAAACAAAGCTCAAACATATCCAGTCTCTGAAAAAAAAAAAAAAGTAAAACTTAAGTTCATTCAAAGTCATTCAACCCAGGTGTAGGTCATACCTTGCCAAGAGTGGTGTATTCCACTGCAATCTCGCTGAAGAAGAAGTACACGTAATTGCCATACTCAATGGCATGGAGAAAATGGGGCTCTGAAAGAACAGAGCACAAACTTTAGACAAAAGAAAAAACTAAAACTCGCCCATCAAGCATTCACCTTTTAACAGGAAGAGTCTGAAAGAGTGCTCTGCGTTATGGTTCTGACCTCGCAGCCATTTGGAGTCGTACTTCACGGTTCGCAGGACTGGACTACTTTCTCCTAAACTTCTGTAAATCACTGCATCGCTTGCTAAAAAATCTGTCATCGTGGCCGAATAAAAATCACCACCTGGAAATGGAATGAAATAAGGCTTTATTTCAAGGCCAAAAAACAAATTTTCAGCATATTTATGTGTTTTCACAGCTCTTGGTGCCTAAAATCACAGGTTTCAGGATCACACATTTCTCTTTTCTCACACACATTGATTCTGTAGCATTTCTGAGCCCATGTACTCGCTGGTATCACAGTAGCAGCAGCTGAACTTTGTGAAATGTCAGTGGAATATTGGCGAGATTGAAGGCGAGATCATGTTTCCCTCCTGATGGCCTCAGCTCGGCCAACTCACCAGCAAACAGGCCAACGTTGGACTGGCGCGATTCAAAAGGGCATCGAGCCTGACCAACCACCTCCTCTCCATCCTGCTCCAGGGTGGACATCTGATACAGAGGGAAGAAGGGAGAGAGAGAAAGAATACCATGTCACAGAATACTGCATATACATCCACCACCTTTTCGTGACATTCTCTGGCTGCTGTCTGCATCATTTGAATGCGGTGACTTTCAATTCAGCATGCAAACTCCTCGATCTTCTGAACTAGCTAAACGGAAATACAGTAGAATTGATCCTAACCTTGTTCTACTGCTCTGCTCTATGCCCTCCCTGACAGTATGAGGGAAGCATTAGTGCAGGCCACACAGGGGCTAACTCTCAGCAGAAACAATAGGCACTAATCCCAGAGGACAGACACAATGTGACCCCCAAATATCACCCCTTAAACTCTCTCAGCAATAAAGCACAGATGCCGGGAAAAACCCAGCTGTGTATATTTGTGCGTATGTGTGTGTGTGTATGTGTTGGTCTAGACAGTGAAAGTGGCACTGCTGCAGCTCTCAGTTTGATGTCTCAGTCTGAAACTAACAAGATGTGCTTTGGCCTGTTAGCTCTGTGCACACCTACAGCGGACAGCGAACAACCCCTATACATGCGCCTCTCACTGGCCCACTAATTATCTGCACAATGCTCCACCAAAGCAACTTTAACCCTTACAAGTCACTCTTATCAGTAGTAGTAACAAAAACATGCTGTAATTGAATATATGCAGTAATTTTCTATTTCATATATTTAGATGTGAAGCACCTCCTGGGCCTAGCTGCTTGCTTGCTTGCTTGCTTTCTTTCTATCTTTCTTTCTGTCCTCACTCACTCACTCACTCATGTTTAACAAGGCTGTCCACAAGGAGGAGCTACTGGCACTCAAGGCACAATTCCTGGTGTGCCACTGAGAAAGCAAGATAGAGAGTAACGCATGGTCTTCCTCCTGCTGTAGTCCTACATAGAAATCAGTGGAGACTGTCTGGGACAAATGGCATGTGATGGGCGAATACTGGAGTCACATATCTAGACACATTAGTGACCCAGTGCATTCATAATTTTTAATTTTATTATCATTTATTATAATTTAAAATTAATAATTTTATTCTATCATTACATTTAAAAAATTGTGCAATGCAAACTTGATATAAAAAAAACCCCAAAAATCTAGACTTCTGAGGATTAAATCTGCTCCGGTTCTCTGGTCTCTGTGTCCCTTTTGGGATTCTTCCGAACCTCTCTAAAAGCTCTGTATCTTTATTATCTTGTCTTAACCTTCCCGAGACCACTTTAAAGCCAGCCTATAACCATGTCACAACTGTACAACAACCTCTCTGACTTACTGAAACCTCCCTCTAATCACAGCGTAACCTTCCCCATGCAATTTCCCAGATTACCGCAATCGCTTCTTGACCTTAGTATAATCTTTTTTCAACTATATCCTAACCTCTGCTTTACCTCTTCATCACCTCTCCCCAAAAGACTCTCCGCCCGCTGAGAGACTCCAGGGAGGATTCTCTTTCCACAGAAAACACACAGTGCAGGAGGGGACAGTGCCCATACACCGAGAGATATGATTTACTCTCACTGACTAATCTCACCCCTCTGCAGGAGCTTGCAGGCATAGGTTTTCCATAGTGAGAGCAAGAGCAAGAGAGCGAGAGAGAGAGCGAGAGAGAGAGAGAGAGAGAGAGAGAGAGAGAGAGAGAGAGAGAGAGAG
>JAILXH010123432.1:1084-11165 GCA_023558415.1 Piaractus mesopotamicus
AGCTGCTGTTTGGAGCTACCAGTCATTTTCACAACAGTGTTCTTATACCACCATAGAAGCCACCAGGTCAAAGCCACAGTTCAGACAAGCAGGATAAGCTACTAAGCATTAGGAAGATGGACATTGCACTCTGCTTATGGCCTGTACTAACAGGACCTAGTCACCAACATATGGGCCCCAGTCACAGGAACAAGCAAAGCGTAGGCCTCCTTGAATCCCGGCAGAGCTAAACAACGTGTCAGTATGTAGAACAAATACACAAAAGAGCATTGTGGGCTCACATACAGTACATACTTTTAAGTGTGTTTTGCTAATGTGCTCAGCTTTAGTGGATCGGTTTATGGTATTTGAACGGTAAAATGCAAACTAAGCTGTTAAACATGCTTAGTGAGACTTCCCTTCTTAAAAAATAACCCATAACATGGAAATATTCAATGTAATTAAATATTAATCCTTACCTTTATGAAATAAGAACTGATGTATACAAGCACTGCTAAAGTTTCACAACATACTGCTCACTGTAACCAAGCTAACAATGCTAATGTGGAGCGTAAACGTTTCTCTGAAGATGAACTCTGTCACCAAATGCTCATGTGGTTTATATGAGAGATGAACAGAACACTGCGGTTGTGAAAATGGGTAGTATTCATGTTGGTGGGCTACTCCAGCACTGGCTGACTGCTAACTCACTCGCCATAGCAGCACTAATTGCTGCAAAATGTTTGGTTTAAAAATTTTTCTTCTGGAAATGCTCTTTTCTAGTTTGGTAATGTGCTCTTCCACACATTCACTGCAACCTTACACATCTCCTGTTTTGTGTTTGAGAAATGAGTAACAATTCATTCTTTCCACCAAACTCTTGGAAAGTCTCAGATTTACAAATATGCTACAACATATTGTAGGGTTTTTCGGAGGAATCCCACGCACGGCTACAGTTTCTAGGATATTAATGACCAACTGGATGAACCAATTTGCTACAGCGCCACCCTGAGGAAGACTAGAGCTCCATGTCTAGTAGAATACCAAAAACACAAGTTTGCTGATTATGAATGAAGCAGTTAAACAATGAGCTTTTCCTGAATCTGTATTTTTTTCCCCAATGGACAGCATAAGGTTATAAGTAAATTTTCCGGGAATGCTGACTGAGACATTCAGGGGTCCTAGAGGTTAAACAGGGTGTCCTGGACCCCTGAGGACCCCCTGCATTTCGCTCCAACAACGGGTCAACAAAATTAAACAGTGTGTGCTGCTGGTAGGGAAATAAACAATTAGTGTTAAAGGTGTGCTGTGACCAGGGGCTAAAAATCTAGAGAAAAAAAGGTGTAAAATAATGGCACGCTTTATTAAAGAAAAGCTTTTATTATTAAAAAAAAAAAAAAAAAAAAAACAATAACAACAACAAACCTCAATGTGTTTCGGCTTCTGCCTTCATTAGGCACAGTCACAATACAAACTGAAACTGGTGGTCTCAGTTTTGGCCTATTTTACTGGTGTTTTGAACTCGGAGCAGAAATGAAACCTGGTTTAATGGTATGTTTAAAACTTTATCATTACCATTTATTAGATTTGTAAATTTTTTCTGATTGCTTGCATTGTTTGACTGTTCGCTTCTATCTTCTGCCATGATGAAAAACAGCGTTGACGTCGGCCAATTCGTGCTGCTTAAAAAGATTTGAGGTACCAGACCTATTGATCCAACTTCGAGGTGCCTCCTGGTGGGAAACTGTTTTATTCCATAAAACTTGTTTGTTTGTTTTTGTGATGTCATAAAAATGATGCTAGTGCAAGTGAGGTGGTGGTTTTTTTTCTTCCTCTAAGAAAAAAACTCTTCCACCAAATTACACACTCAGGTAACTAAGTACATTTTATAGAGTACATTTATAGAGCGCATTTAAAACAATAACAGTTGACCAAAGTGCTGTACATAAAGAGAAACATATAAACACAAATAGCAAACCATATAAAAAAGCAACAGCTATTCAGAAATAAAAACAATAACGATATAACATAAATGATCAAATAAAACATCACAATATTAATACGATTTCAAAATGCAAGTGTAAAAAAGTAAGTTTTAAGTCTTGATTTGAAAAGGGTAACATGAGCCATTTGTAATACTGAGGAGGTAAGCTGTTCCACAGCTTTGGAACAGCACATGCAAAAGCATGGTCACCTGTAAGCTTCAACTGAGACTGTGTAAGAGTCAAAAGTAACCAATCTGAAGACCTGTGGTTTATGAGAGATGGACACAACACTGAGGTTGGAAAATGGCACCTAAAACCACCCAAAATGTTATAAGTGGACCTAAAAACATGAGTGTACGATGTGGGCCCTTCAACTTTTGCATGAAAAAATACACAGCACAAGCAAGAAAGCAGGTCTAGCTGTATGTGTCCAGTAAAAATGTTCAGCATTTACAGATTTTAAACTGTTAAAAGACCGCAACCATACATCACTTGCAGACCCCCAATACCCTCAGCTCTTACGCTTCTGCACCATCTTTGAGTTCATCTCACACATTATTTGTTCCTGACCCAGTTTGTGGAAGACTTAAATGGCTTTTGAGTTTTATGGGTTGAAACAGGGTGCGCAGATTTAGGGAAAACACAAAAGGTAAGGGCATGAGGTCCACTGTGCAACCGGAAAGGGCAAAAGTAGCTATCCTAAAACACAGTGCAGGCATGCGCACAGTGAGAAAGCAACACCCTTCACCCGGCTTTGAGGCCAGACAGGTTTACCTTTCAATTAAAATTCAATCCTAGACCGACACACATGCAAACTAACCAAATTGGCTTCTTCAAGCTCATCTTAAAAAGGGCAGGGACATTGACACCAGGGGTTGGTAGGCTGGCAGGGCGCAATAATGAATCAGCCCATCAACAAAAGGAGCCAATAAGCGAGAAAAAAAGCCCATCTTTCCATCCAGCAAGAGTCCCGCATCAGTATATTGCTAATACAGAATCTTCAAGGCTAGACAGCGCCATGCATTAAAATGACACACAGGCAGACGCAGAGTAAACGCGCCTGTACAGAATACTTCGTTCAACATGTGGTTAAAATGTTTGGTGAAAGAAATGCTGCTCAGCTTACCTTCCGACTTCAGCTCTCCTGCATCCTTATACTACTTTCAGCGTACCCTCCCGTTAACTTTCCTTAATCAGGCGGCATAACCATCGTCATACAGAGCCTCTGTCCTCAGACACGACGCTGCGCAGTAAGAAGAGTTAAAGCAGGTACGGCATCTTATTTAAAACTTACGTCAAGGCCTGTGACCAATGAGGACGCAGCATGCAGCACGTAGCCGCGCGCCAAGCACTGTGCACGTGATTCATGTGCTCGATGCTGTGAGCTGAATGTTTAAGTCTGCGGTCTTGTAAAATGTGTTTTTCAGTAATTAGTTTTCATGCTTAAAGGGTGACTTGCATGGTGAAAATGTTCTTCAGACTGATGGAGAATGTGTTGTATGGTTCTATATAGCACCAAGAAGGGTTCTTCTGTTGTCACAATGTCAAGCTTGTAACAGTCGAAGAACCCTTTTGGTGCTGCATAGAACCATATACGACCCATTCTCCATTTATCTGAAGAACCATTTAAGCATGCAGTGGTTCTATAGAACCATTCCCTTTACTAAGAGCCCATGAAGAAACATCCTTTTTAAGAGTGGTGTACAAATACTATATAATAATATGTGTGTGTGTGTGTGTGTGTGTGTGTGTGTGTGTGTGTGTGTGTATGTGTGTGTGTGTGTAGCCCCTTTCCCAAGTAAAAGTACATTAGTTCAAAATGATCTATAGTTTATTCCCATTCATTATTCAACCGTGCCATCGCGTCCCATTACTGTGATAGCAGGGCGCGACCTGGGGGAGGCGCTGCTGCTGCTCTAATACAGCGCTGCCCCTGCTGTGCTACCAGAGATTTAACATAACCTGAAAAGTGGAACCCGGCTCGTCCAATCATGTCAGACCTCGTACGTTGTAAGCCAGTCATATCAGACCTGGGGGCGAGTCTCTGGTCTGCAAGCAACCGCTGAAGTTGTGACAGGATTTTGGCAAAAAGCTCACTAAAGTAAATATTAGACCTTATTAAATCTATAATATACAGAGTGAAACAGTAAGTAGAAGAGTGAAGATACCAAACTACAATAAGAATTTTCAGCAAAATATGGTGAGTTTATCTGTCGGGTTTTTGCTTGGTAGATTGGTAGTTAGCTAGTTAGCTAACTTTAGGTTTACGTCAGGAAAAGAAAAGCAGTTATGCTAACGCTAACATTAGCTAGCCAGCTGACAAGCCTACTGGTTTAAGAATTTGTTGTTTGTGATTTGTCAAAGGTATTTGGAAATAGAGACACCAGTATTTGCCCTTTATTGTTGTTTACAGTTAGTTTATTTCAGTGAAAATGTCACAGAGCGTTGCTCCTAAAAGAATTTTAGCTATATCCCTCAATTCCTCAAGCTGTAGATGTAAATTTGGAGGCGGCAGCTCTGTCGAAGGCCAGTCAGATGAGAGGATTTTTACCAGTAAAAAAAACAAAACATTGCTCTCTGCTCATTGTCTGGAGTTCTTGTAAATCAGAGTTTAATTAAAAATGTATTACTAAACACAGGAAACGAGAGATAAAGAAGCTGAAGGAGACTGACAGGACTGAAGGCGCAGATCTGATGAAGGTTAGTGATCAAGAAAAAAGCAGTTGTTTAAGCTTTCAGTTCAAATTAATACTATATGCTACTATGAGCATTAAATTCTGTCATTTAGCTTATAAAACATGCCTATAGCTTATTAAACCTGCTTACAGCTGATTGCACCAACTGAGACTGATCCATAATCTGTGTATTTGAATAATATATTTAGGGCCTTGCAGCTTAGAGAGAGGAGATATCATTGCTTGACTTCAGTACCTTTGCGTCATCTGTGTCTGTTGTAAGTGGATGGATATAGTATTTAAGTTATACTACCTGTGCTTAATACAAACTACAAAGAGGCTGATTTACTGTGCGCCATTTTGACCTAATAGCTGTTTTTTTCTGGCTGTTACTACTTTAAAAGTCATGATGAACAGACATTTTGGGACATTAAAAATGTCCTTCTCCTGTGAAGACTATGCCCCCCCAGATCCCCCTAGTACAGTCTTAGCCCCTCTATCCATAAACTTCTAGTGACGCCCCTCACATGCATTTACACTTGGTAGTCAAATGCGTCTTCAGTCAGTCGGACTGAAATCCGATTGCTGTGTGGACGGAATATGCAAATCCTCTCTTTATGCGTCAACCAGCTGCCAGTTCTTTATCAGTTCAACCGGGAATATTGCACAGTTCCTGTAAATCATCTGCAGTCTGTTTTGCACAGTAGTGTCTGTAAATTTTGGTATTAAGCATTTGGTTTCATCCGGTCTTCCATGACTATCTTTTTTGCAGACACGAATTATGTGCCCAGTGACCTACTGCATGGGGAGGGGTTTTGGTTGTACTGGGAGGTGTTTTGGTTGTCCTGGGGGGGAGGGGGGCCGTCAAATGTGTCTTGGAGAGACAGATGCGTTTACACTGTTATAACATGACTCAAATGTGTCTCAGACTACCTCCTGAAGTGGTTTGAGTGATCAGGTTTGTATCTGTTTTAAAAGCATCTTGGGTGCATTCACACTTGCATTTTTATTTAGCTTGGCCTTATCCAGATATACTCCTGATACTCAAAATGCATTAAGTCACCAGGTGTAAATGGGGTCATTGTGAAAGTGGGGAGGAATCGCGATGAGCTCTTTCCATCCAGATCCCTGGTAATGGCCAAAGTTCTTTGCAGATGAAACTTGTGGTGCAAGTTCAAAGCCTTAGTCATCTGCGTCTCACCTTAAACTTTCTAATATATACAACAGAACACAATTTAATTCGCAGTCTGTGAGTCTGTTTGTGTTGTGAAAAAGAGAGAGAGGGAGAGAGAGAGGGAGGGAGATCTGCTAGTGATTTTGACACTTTTCTCTTGCCAGACTGCCATACTGAGTTCAGCCATTTGGACTTGAATGTTGGCAGAACTCTTTATCAATGGATCATAGCACTGGCACAGTGTTTAATGAATGAATCAGAGCAGCGAAAGGCTTTCTGAATGGAGGCTAACATCTTCCCAGCATGCTCTGGGAAATTTGGAGGGCATCCATCCATCCAACCTGCTAAAAACTGTGTATGCCAAACTCTCTCTCACTCTCCCCACTTGTGGAAGCACTCACACGTGTACACACACGCACATTTTGATGCACAAGATGTTTTAAAGTCATAAAAACCCTGTAGCTATTCTCGACATTGAGAAACTTTTAAATATTTTTAAGTGAATGAAAAAGAAACAACTGTTCTATTATATAATAGTCTGGAACATACGTGCTTGGAGAGCATTTAGAAAAATGACATCTGACTTTAACAGGGCTAGAATATTCCCTGTTCTCAAAAGTAGTACATAATTTAATCATACACCAACACTTAATTTTAATACAGTGCTGCACAAAAGTCAGACCACCCTTCATTTATTTCACTTCCAGTCAAAAAGGCCATTAAGTACAAGTTATATCATTTTTAGTGGACATTTCTGAGACTGTTAGATACAAGACAGTCCACTTGCACAAGGAAAGAGAACGTCAAAGGGAAAAACAAGAGTTTCCAAAACTGGATATAGAGGATGATTCATCCGATTTCAAAGCTCCATATGTTTACAACAGTGAGGCGCCTAGAAACCAATCACATACCAATTGAATGAGGGGGTCATAGAGTTTCTGACTGTCACCGGAAGATGTCTCCCTTCAGTCTGTGAGGAGATGCGACTCCTGAGCAGGAAGCGTTTTGCGTTCTCAACTTCAATAAGAGTGAATCCGTCATAACTGTGCAACATGATTTTCATTGGCAGTGAACCTCCAACAGCTCAGAGCGTTCGTCGTTGGTTCCACAACACTGGATGATCTCCGAAATCACACTGAAAGAGCCGTGACTACAGTAACACCCAACATGCTCAATGGAGTATGGGATGAACTTGGCTATGCCGTTGATGTTGTCTGTACAGCTAGAGGAGGTTCATACTGAGCACTTGTAAAATTACATAATAAACTTTATGCTCATTTAAACCTTTTACAGTTTACTGCATTGTTCTGTAATGATTTACAAGTGAAATAAATCATTTTGAAATCAGATTAATCTTTTTGAATCACCCTGTAGATTGAGAAAATGGAGTTTCTAACAACCATGCAAGACTTGGCAGACCACCAAAACAGCCACCAACAGCGCTGGAAGCTTTCATCTTTGAGACAGAGGAAAAAAATCAAGCTCCACTCTTGTGGATTTTTCAGATCTGAAACAGGTATTTATGTCCATCCTTCCTCTTTGAGAAGACAACTCAACACTATGAGTCTGAAAGGATGAGTAGCTGTCAAAAAGCTCTTACTGAGAAAAGGTGATAGACAAAAAGGAAGAAACTGTGCACTAGAACACCCAAACTGGACAGAATCCAGACCTCAACATCACTGAACGTGTTTGAGATTACTTGGATCATGAGAAGCAGAAACTGCAACCGACTTCTAAAACTGAACTTTGGAGGTCATTACAAGAACCATGGGAAAATGTCCCTGCAGAGAGATTGAATGTCTCTCAAAAACAATGGAAGCTGTAATAAAGGCAAAGGTTTGTTGTGGAGGCATCTGTGGTTTTTCTATTAAATATATGTCTTCTGTTTTTTCTTGACACTAAAAATGAATACCTTGTACCTGTTATTTTGACTGGAAATTAAATAAATAAAGGATGGCCTCTGACTTTTGCACAGTTCTGTATATAAATGGAATCACCTTTCAAAAGTTTGCAATCACTGTAATTAATATAGAAACTGTTACGTTGCAGTTACATGTATAAAATAATTCTGTTATGATGCTACCACTCTTCACTGGTTTCAACTAAATTGCAGGAAGCTGTAGAAAATGAAGACATTTATGATGTATCCTGAATGAAGCTGTAGATGATTCCATAATGACTGAGAAAGCTTTTTAACAGTGATACTGAAGTTATCAAATCTGAACGCAGATAACTTTGAAGAAATTACTGGAAATAGCATAATGCACTGAAAGTACTCTAAATGTAATAAATTCTCGATGTTCCCAAAACATGTAAAATATTAAATAAAACATCTTATTATATCGTCTGGTGTCTAGCTTATAGTGTTTAAATCTGCATTGTTTATGTTATTATTAAATAATGTAACAGCAGTAATTAATATGCCAAGTGATCAAGTGACTTCAAACTTAGGAACAGTAGTTATGCATCCATAGTCAAACGCAAAGTTTGGGCACCCTGGTCAAATAACATGATTTGCACATTTTAACGTATAATGTAAAAATCCCAGAAAATGTGGCCTGTGCAAAAGTTATATCACGTTTTGTATGTTGTATGTTTCCCGGTATGTTAAATTCAGTAAATAAATAGAAATTGTGCACTAAAATGTGCAGAAAAATGCCATACTTAAGTTGGTTCCCTGTAGAGTGTCTTAACTTATTTTCACATAGAAAATAAACAAAACAAAATTTTTGCACTTAAATGTAATATATACATTTATATTTACCATATACGATGTATCGTATCCAATTATGACATTCCAAATATTTGTAACGTGTTCTAAAACTATGTAGTGTTCTAAAAACTGAAAGTAATGAAGCAATGAAAATAAATACAATAATAAGAAAGTATATTTATATGAATGTATATAAATAGGTCATCAATGCATTGTTTTTATCGTTTTGCTTAAATTCAAACCTTCAGATATCATCAAAACAAATTTTTGCCACAGTTTCAGCATTCATAATTCAAACATTTAAGAAACAGAGATAAATTGTAGAAAATGTTTATTAAATTTGACTTTTTTTAACTTATTTAACATATTTACATTTCAATGCCTAACCATTTACAAACATGGAACCAAAAGTCAGTCATGTTTTGCTAAATGAATAATGGTCCAGGTACCTCAAAGATATGGAAAATTAGCATCAAAATGTAAATCATGTCACTCTTGGCACCCCATAGCATGTAGCAAAATGTAAAGAGCAGTTTATGCTTTAAAGGTATACACTGCATTACTGTTATGAATTCCATAAAGTCACAACTTCCAAAAAGAATGATGAATTTCATCTACTTTTTCCACAATGAGCGTTCTCCGAGTGCTACACTGGTGAAAAATGCTACATCAGTCATGAAAACAGCTCAAAATAATAACAGTTATGGGCCTGTTTTATGAGAGGGGGGGAGAACAGTTCCAGTCCATGTGCTACAAATGTTCCTTTCAGCAAGACTTTAGCTTATCATACTTGCAAATAAATAATACATATTTGGCTGCATGACTAAAAGATTTCTTTTTTATTTCTAGAAAATAAAAACGTTGGTATGAATGAATGAAAAACATTGCATGATTCACAATCAAAGACATACAAATGCTCAAATAAAAATAAGGCCACATTTAGCTTTTATAAAACGACTAAAGTTAAAGAAAGTAATTACTAATGCTGCAGTTGTTTGCTTTGTCTTACACACTTTAGGCTACCATATGAATTTTGGGCTGGATTTCAGGTTTAATCTAGCCTCATAAAGAAATCTAAGGTTAAGTCTAGCCTTGGACTAAACCCTAGGTTAAACAGGAATTCCGCTGACCTTCTCAAAATTTCTGTAAAATTGAATTGTTAAAATGTAAACAAAGTCATTCAGATTGGTTTGTTATGAAATGCTCTGTTGTAGAGAAACAGTGGTGGTGATAGGAACCAGATGTCTAAAGTCTTCAATGTCTCTAAAAGCTCCCTCATAGAAAGTTATTACATGAAACAGTTACAAATATGCAGATGACTGACGCATTGTTCTATAATAGTGCTGAAATAATGTTTTGCCTTTACAAAACCTATTTTTGGCCGAAAAGTACACGTAAGGCGTTTTAAGGGAAAATAATACTCAGAGAAAACATATTTTTTCTGAGTTTACTGTTTATCAACAGCACGTATAAAAACTCAGAAGTTCATTTTGACTTTGTTTATATCTCAACAATTAAATTACTCCAAAATTTTTCTGAAAAAATCTGTGGAATG
>JAILXH010123570.1:4644-15224 GCA_023558415.1 Piaractus mesopotamicus
TCAGTTCTTATAAGTTTGACCTGCAAGCCTGTTGGCTGGACAGCCATTTCTTACTGTAATGTCTTAATAGTTTCACATTTATAGAAGTAGTGTATGGCCAATTTTGGAATTTAAAAAACTGTCAGTGTTACTGAATGTAGACTCGTTTCGGAGTCTGAAAAGTTTAAAGTTTGAATTTGGAGTCTTATAAGTTTAGTTTAAATTAATACGATTGTATTAATATTATTTGCATTTATTCTAATATTAGTGTTTTTTTCTGAGCAAATAAATCCCTACTGACCTAATAATTAGCTTTTCAAATATAATTTTCTCAGGTGCCTAAAGGTTTTTATGTTTAAAGAATACAATAGAACCGAGGTTTGGTTCCTGACATCTTGCTGCATTCGAGCTGTTGCATGGATTTGTTAAATTTATATTTGTCCATCAGCAGCATATCTAGTTTATTTTAAAGAAGGATTGATTAGCTGAAGCAGTTGTTGGATGGTAACTGTAAATACTGGACTTTCTTGAGGAGAGCTTTGGAAATAGTTAGCTCTATGTAATAAGAATTTTCTAAACCTAACCCTAAGTCGAAGTCTGACCTTAACCTCAGTAAAAATGGTTTTGCTCTTTCATTGTTAAAATATACAATAAAAAATTCTGACCATTTTGTTGGACCTAAAGTGTAGATGAGGCCTGTTGTTTTTTCCTACAAAGTTTGGACACATTTGTTCTGAAAATGCACACACACACACACACACACGCACACATTTGGCCCTTTTTATTCTTACGTATTGATTGTGTTTTCTTAGAGAGGTGAAGGCAATGGAGTTGTTTCGCAAGCTCAGAGAGAAACCCAGAGGTAAGTCAGCTCTGCACAAGCATGACATTAGCACAGTCCCTGGCAAATGTGTAGGAATTGCAGTGGACCATCAGCTAACATGTTACATTGGCAAGTCCAAGTAATATGTTGCGTTTGAAGGTCAGAGATAAGAGGTGCACAAATAACAGCAACATACAAGGTTCAACCACATAAGGCAATTGTTGTGATATTTACTGACACTTCAGCTGCCATGGTTTTAGGTGTTTGGGTGAAGTTATGGATGATTGTGCCAGCTGTAATATGACATCAGTCTATTTCTAAATGAGCAGAATGTGGTATTTACAGTATGTAAATGAGGCATTTATGATGTACAGTATTTACAGTATATTCATATTTTGGGCGGATTTTGTGTACCTATGTTCTAAATAAAAATATTGAATAGGTCTGACTCTGCTATATATATATCACCAAAAAGCCACTTCATTCAGTACACCTCCTTGTATCTTCACTCATTATCCACTTTACTATATGATTGCATTCTGTAGTTCTACGATTACAGACTCTAGTCTTTTTTCTCTGTATACTTTATAATTTTTCTTTCACCCAGTTCTTCAGTGCTAAGGACTAGAGTCTGCACTTCTACAGGATTCCCACTGGATCTACAGGACCCACCATAATATCTTGCGGCGCAGGACTAATTTTCTGCAAGAGTGGGTGGGAGCGGGATTAAATCTTGCAGGAATGGGTGGGTATGGGACTGAAAAAACAGACCCAGACAGTCCTCTAGTAAGAACCCCTACAGGACCAGCACAGAGCAAGTATTATTTGGGTGGTGGATCATTCTCAGCACTGCAGTCATGCTGATTTGGTGGTGGTGTGTTAGTGTATGTTATGCTGGTATGAGTGGATCAGACACAGCAGTGCTGCTGGAGTTTTTAAACACAGTGTCCTCTCATTGTCCACTCTGAGACACACCTACCTTGTTGGTCCACGTTGTAGATATACAGTCAGAGACAGTCGCTCATTAAGTGTTGTGTTAGTCATCCTCTAGTTCTTCATCAGTGGTCACAGGACATTGCCCATAGGACACTATGTCTTTGGCTGGGTGTCTTTTTTAATGGACTTGGTTAATCGACTATGCTCAGTCCAGCGGTGACACTGAGGTGTTTAAAAACTCTACCAGCACTGCTGTGTTGATCTTCTTGTACCACAACACACACTAAGACGCCACCACTATGTCAGTGTCAGTGCAGTGCTGAGAATGATCCACCACCCAAATAATACCTGCTCTTTCATGGTCCTGTGGGGGTCCTGACCATTGAAGAACAAGGTGCATTTACAAAGTATGCAGAAAAACAAGTGGACTACAGTTTGTAATTATAGAACCACAGTGGAGCTAATAAAATAGAGTGTAGAAATAACAAGGTGTATTTATTGAAGTGGCCTGTCGGTGTATGTACAACGTAACCTAAACAGTTTCAGCACTCCATCCTTGCCATATAACTGTTCAGATCAAAGGTGTTTGGGCGACTGTCAGGAGGTGGTGAAGCTGGTGGTGCAGGCAATTCAGTTCTATGAAAAGAAGCTTCGGGAGTTCTACACACACCTCAGGTTTGTTTGTATGTTTATGTCTCGGTGTTTGTAATTATAACCAGTGTGAGCAATTTACATGTTTAATGTCATGCCTTACTTTTGCATTCTGTGAGATTTTAAAATGTTGATTACCTGTTGTCTACATTTATATGTGTGTACCTTCAGTAAGACGGTGGTGTGCAGGCAGAGGGTGATGGAGTTGCTTCCCCGTGTGGAGGGTGTGGTGAGCAGTATGGCTCAGTGTGAACAGGACCTGCTCCGTATGCAGGAGAAGAGACAGAAGGAGCTGTGGAACCTGCTCAAAGTGGCCTGTGTGAGTCACCCACACTCACAAACATAGCATTATATTATGGTATTTGTGAGCTCTTATGCTAAATCCAGTGATACCAAAATAACCATAACCAAGTTTTAATGATAACTTTGGCAAAGTAGATAACAAAGAAATAATTCTGTAAATTAAGAGCACTAGAAGATCATCAAAAACTTATTTGGTCATCTCAAGTGTAGCAATACAAATGCATGTTTGTACACAGCATGTTTTTCTGCTGTGAGCCATTTAAAATTATCTGGATTTCTGCATTAGTGGCTCCTAGTGTGACCTAATCTTTGTCTAAGTCATAGTTAAGAAAGATGGTTTTAACAAACACGTTTTACAGTGCTGTATCTTTATTGAACAAATGGTTTAAACTATAAAAGTCTTTGATGGAAAAGGTATGTGAACCTCTAGGACCTGTTTGAAAATAGAGTAATTGGAGTTCAGTGTTCCAGTCAGGTCTGGAGGAAAATACTGCTCTTCAAAAAATACATTGTACATTTTTCAGGTTTGCTAAAGACCTTTTCTACAGCACTACTAGAACTACACTATATGTACAAAAGTTTGTAGGCACCTTCTCAGTCAACATTTCTTCTGAAATAAAGGTTATTAATAGGGTGTTCGTCCCCTCTTTCCTGCAGTATCAACCGCAGATTGCAGTCATTGAGGGATCAGAATGTCAGAATGTTTAATTGTCTGTCATGCAGCATGTGATGCAAAACAGAAGTAAATCAACAACATGATGGATCCATCGGAAAAAAATTCCATGTTTTCGATTATCCATGTCAGAGTGCTACCCTCAGTCTAATTATCTGAAGCAGACTGTTCAAACAATATATCTCAGATAATAAATATAGACAGAAGCATTTATGGAAAGAGAAATGGGCAAGTCTGATCGGCAGTTATAAAAAATTGGAGATTGAGATTATTGCCAGTAAAGGAGGTTCCACTAGTTGTTAAATGTAAGGATTCCAGTACTGCTTCTGCAGTGATCTTGATTGTTTGAACATGTTAAAGATGTTAAATGTTGCATGTGTTGTTGTGAGACTTTACAAGTCTTTATTTATTATGACTAATGAAGATCAGATTACATTTTAGAAGCCTTCCAGAAGAAATACAAATAATTCCAAAGCTGCGTGTGGTTTCCAGAGTAAAGTTCGGAGTCCAGTTAGTGGGAGTCCAGACGGAGGACGTACCCCGCCTTCTTCTGGCCCTCCACCACTGCAGCATCGACCTGCTCATCCTATAAGTCTTCCTATTCTCCACCAACCGTGAGTACAAACTGTGTATGTATGTACAGAATGGGTGTAGTTTCCAGTTGCTTTAGGAAGAAAAATAAAAACAACAATCCACCCATTTTGGTGCCAGTGTTGTGTTCAGAGGTCTGTGATGGTAGGTTGTTGTGTTCTGTGCAGTTATGTTGTATTTTCAATGACTTCTTTTATGGAAGATGCTATCTAGATATTTTATAAATGTGTATAAAAGCACATATTTGCAAACATTTACAAATTTTGAATTTGGTTTGTATCATATATTTTAAGAGAGGTTACCTAGAGAAAACAGTTGCAAATGTTTGGTACAGTCAGTCAGGTGACTTCTGTTCTAAGCACACCAGTGGTGCCAAAATTGTGCCAAAATGTCTATTACCCACACCAGTCGATGGACTCCCAGCACTGATTAATTTCTGTCCGTGCTAGAGTGCTACACTTAGGATTCTACCAGAAATTTATTTCTAAAGAAATTTATTTCATCAGAAAATTCTAATTTTTTTCATCAGAAAATTCACAACCCACCTCCGCCATGTTTCATTTTGTGTCTCTCCTTGGGAGTCCCTTCACTCTTGTTGCAGGACCAGGACCTCTATAGCCCTGATTATAGCTTATAGTTGCCTGTGTGTGACAGGGCAGCTTATCAAATGCAGAGACAGAGTAGATAATCTAATCATAACTGGTGACTGTGCCATTTTTTTGTTTTGAGATACTGATACTGATACTGATAATGATATTAAAGGCTTGAGTATTGGCTTATACCAATCTGATATTTTTTCTGTAAAAACTAGTAAGCTTTAAAATGAGCTGCTTATTTGAAGCACTTGACTGCTTCAACTGATTTTAACAGGTAGAATCAGGTGTGCTCCAGCTCCCCTGACATAGGATGAGCATCTAAGTAGGCTATCATGCTCAAACTACTACCCCACAAGAAGAAATACACAGCTAACAACAGCACACAATGTGACGAGTACTGTTTTAGACTAGATTTGCTACAAGACTGGAGGGGATTCATTCTTTTTTTCACAGCGATATCCAGCATTTCTGCTTATATCTGTCAGATACCTATGATACTGATGTCATCTCTAGTCTGAAGACCTGAACTTGTCAATCAAATGTCAATGTAGGCTAATTCATCATTATCTCTATAATTAATCATCTAATTTCATCATTGAACTGGATCAATTTCATTCTTTTTTCCCCTCTGATATCCATTACAGCATTTACTGTCTGTATCAGCCAGAAACTGATACCCAGTTTTGGATCCATGTCGTCTCTCGCACTGAGTGTATTTGTATTGTTTTATGTGTTTGTATATGTATGCAGGGAAGAGTCCTTTGTTGTAATTGAAGAAAGCAAGACATTTGAGAGCAGGTTGCAGAGTCTGCTACAGGAAACAATTAAGGAGACAGAAGACAGCATGGAGGTACACAAACATTGTACTGTGCAAAAGTTAGAGACCACTCTTCATTTATTTAATGTCCAGTCATTCCAGAGTAATTCTTTCAGACTCTTTAAGTTGTCTTCTCATAGTGGAAGGATGGACAGAAATACCTGTGGATTTTTTCATATCTGAAGCAAGAATTTTCTTCTCTCTCTGAAAGATGAAAGCTTCAAGTACTGTTTATCTAAAGGGGACAGTATTGTTGGTCTACCAGGCCTTGTGCAGTTATTAGGAGCCCTATTTTCCCCTATATCTTTTAATTTTTTTTAAACTCCAATTTGAGAAACTCCTGTTTATTCACTTGTTTTCTTTTACTGTCCCCTTTCTTATGTGAATCATTGTATATCTAATCTCCTCGGAAATATGTCCTGGAAAGTAACTTGTACTTTAATAGCTATTTTGACTGGAAATTAAATATATGAAGAGTAGTTTCTGACCATGCTGCAAATACACAACTCCACAGTAAAAGCTGAACGTGTATTCATTTCCAAAGTTTTTCCATGTCCATCTGTGACTGTCAGATTCTGCACTTTACCTGTTTCCCTCTTTCAGATGCTGCAGGAATGGACCTGGCTGAACGGAAGCCAGGATCTCTCCTGATATTTGATATTACATCCAGTGTCCTTTGCATGTATAAATGTGAGTATAGTGAAAGGAGAGGGTTATTTTCCTTCTCAAGCACATCTCCTAAAATCACGAAAATATAGGACATAGGCCCTGCAGAACCATAATTGAATACCCAGTGTACGTTTATTGTCTGCAGAGCTTTCCTGCCTCCTACTGGACAAACTGACACATTGCAGGCCACAACAGAACTTTCTCTTTACATTCCACTTGGTCAGTTTATTATTTTAGTCTGTATGTATGAATGTGAATACTGTGTCAACATCAAACTGAATGAACTGACGTGTTGGTTTTGGTCATGGTAATGTTTTAGTATGTAAAACACTCAGTTTTTATTTCTGAATTTATTCTATACATTTATTTTAACGCTTCCAGACTGTATCAGGTTTTGTGTGTTATAACAATAGGTGAAATAACAATTATTAAAATGAGAAGACATAGATTTTCAATTGAGCCATCATTCCTCTTTATTGGGTTCCACAATGTCAGTTTCTCAATTTAGTCATCCACCACAGCACAGTCAGAATAAAACAGGTATGAGTTTTGAAAGAAGAAAAGACAAGAACACAAAGAGGAAATGCTCCCTTTGTCGCTAACTCCTACCAAAACACAGACGAGAAAATCAAAGGATTAAATATTCAATGATATGTTTGGCAATGAAAATGACAAAGAATCAAAGTGATTTTTACAAACGTGAGCGGAAAGGGATTTGACATTTACAGAGGCTTCTCTATTCCCTTTAACTTTCTGCCCAACACGTGGAGATGACGATTCACACCAGACATGCTCTTCTATCTTGTCTGATGCTGCCAGTAAACTTAGTGTGACCACCTTTTTGTCCCTAAGAAAAGAAAATCAGAACTGCAGGCTTAAAGTCGCAGAGCTTAAACTGCAGAAAGAGCAAACCAGCCTGAAGCTTCTAATCAGAACAGAAACAAAAGGTGTACCACATACAACAAATACCTTCTGTGTCTCAATAACTCAGTGCACTGGAAAAAAAAAAAAAAAAAGTACAGTCAGCGCAGTTCTAAAGGTGCTCATAGGAACCTTAAGGAAGAGCGTGAACAGATTAAAAGGGACGTTCGAGTGGACCCTGTCTACAGAACATGCTGTGGCTATGGTGACAGTGTGATGAGTGGTGTAGCCCGGAACAGCACTGGTCACATGACTGGCAATCCTGTTTATTATGGGACTGAAGGTTGCAAAGGAGCAAGACCTAAAGGTGCATTTGAAACATGAGTTTGCAAATGACCGGTTGTGGAGAACGGGTCCGTGTATTTTTGCAGGCATTGGGAGTTATATGGACAGTTGTGTCTGGGTTTCCATCTGTGCCTCTTGCTGCTGCTCTCTCCATATTTACACCTCCAGCTCGAAGCCCATGCCCACCTTGTGTCCACCAGCGTTGAAGTTCTTTGCATCAATGAGAGCAGAAAGAGTGAGTTTCACACCTACAGGGACAGAGAGAAAGAGAATAATGTAATGAAATGAATGAACTGAGACACAGAATTGACAGATACATCAGTCTACATCAAATTCTAGAGGAGAAAACAAGACCGCTAATCATACAGCTTATCACAAGTAATGTTCATAGAAGAATAATACATTTGATTACACACGTAAATTGTAGTTTTTTCATTATTTTCAGTGGTTGTCTTTCTTAGCTATATTATTGGGTGTTTTTAAAAGGATAATTCCACCAATCTTGTCAAACTTGCTGCATAATTAAGTTGTTGAAATGTAAATACATAAAAATGTAAGTCATACAGAGTTTTTTATGTGAAATGCTGTTCTACAGAAACTTAACAAGTCAGAACTGTTCACAGCAGCGGTGACTGTTAAAAAACTCTAAAATCTACCTCACAGAAAGCAGTTAAATCAAATGGTGACAAATATGCTGCCTGATGCCTGAGACATTGTTTACCAATAAGGTTTTGGCCTAAAATATATTTTTTAAATACACTTATGGCAGAGGAGTACATTTCTAATAGCCTAAAAATGTATTTAATTCATAGTGCATATTATCATTGGAGCAAAGAAAAATTAATTTGAATATGCATGTCACAGTAGTCCTATCAAGTTGATGTACAAGCATACACAATGGCATGTATGTTTACCTGGCCGCAGAGCCTGTGTGTATCCCACTCCAACCAGACTGGCGTTGTTTACTTTGGCCTGCAGAAGAGCATACATCTAATTACATTAACAGCCAATGAGCTCTTCCACAAGGTTATAAAGATAAGGTTCTGGGTGGCAGTATTATTGATATACAGTTCAGGATGTCGCATGGTAGAGGTGTTTATGGTCTTGAGGGGGCTAAAGGTTGAAGGCTACGCTGTAACCGAAGTTTTAGAATGAATGAATGCAGTATTTGGCAAGACAACTGAGAGTGGTTTTAGGACGTACCGAGATAGACGCATCCTTGTCCAGCTGGTATTTAGCAGCAATCCCAAAGCGTGTGTTGTTGCTGCCAGCCGTCCAGGCCAGATTCACTGCCGTTTCCAACTGGTCGTTCACCTTCTGGTAAATGGAGCCACCAAACTCTGTGCCATCGTTACTGCAAAGCAAACAACATACACAATTATATACATTAGGTATGGACATAATCACCTTCTGTGATTCTTACCCAATTTTAGATTTTGGTAGCACTTTATTGGTATAGTCCACTTTAGATGCTTTGTAGATACTTAATTTAGTTTCATGTTACACTCAACTACATATCTACTAAATTGACCATAATTTTCTTTAACTCTAAACCTGGCTCTAATCCTAACCCTAAGTTTAACTTCACCCCAAAACATAAACCCAACCCTCACCCTGGTCCTAGCACTAACCGTGGTCCAAATTCTAATCCTAACCCCACCACTGTTTAGAATCAACTGAGTTTCAACAGATAGTTTGTTAACAACTTGAACATCTGTAGACAATTTATACAGGACTATAGGGGACTACCCAAATAAAGTGACACCTAGATTGGTAGATGTTTTATTAACTAAAACTACATTCTAATTGCTAAAATGTTGAGTTGTTCAATTTGAAAATGAGCCTGGTTTCTGATGTGAGGGTTAAAATTTGGGAAGATGTATGGTGTATTTCCTCACACATTGGTGTGCAGCTGGAAATCACCAGCCTTGTAGCCCAGAGCGAAGTTATTCTGAGCCAGTTTGGACTTGGCAGTGTCGAAGGCCATCTGGTAGCCGGCCAGCCAGCCCTCGTAGCCGAGCACTGCTGCAGCGTGCACTGTGGGCCCAGCTAGGTCAAAATCTATATCACAGCCCACATTCATGTAGTCACGCTTATAGCCTGTCTTCAGCTTAGCACTCTTCTTTCTGATGAGAGAGACAGAGAGATTGCATTTTTATTGGGGTTGGGGAACCATGTTATGTATATCTAGTACAGTAGTGCAGTTTGAGATAGACAGACAGGTTACAGAGATAATCAGTGGTAAACAGGGTAAAGTGGATTTCCAGTAATAGTTTAATTAGACTGATGAAGGCCAGCTCACCCAGTGTTGGGCACAAAGGAGGTGTCCAGACCCAGCTTCAGCCCCTTAGCCAGCTGCTCAGAGACAAGAAACAATAATACACACCATGTGTAATGTAAGTATTTCTACACATGCTAGAGGTGGGTTGTAATGATCTCTGTGAGTCATTCACCTGGTCCTCCATGGTGACCTCAGTAGTCAGAGTGTTGTCAGTGTTCCATTTCTGGTTGAAGGTCAGGCCCAGCTCCTTTACTTTGTACTTAGTCTCCAGATTACCAGACGCTTTCCCTGTGTCTGTGTTACTGGATCCGCCGGTAGAGAACTCCTACATGCATGAGACAGAGAGGTAGATGACGGAAGATTATGGAATAACAAAGGCCAGTTTGATATGGAGAAAGAAGGGAGAAGAGAACAAGAAAGCACAAAGAGGAAAAGACAATGAGTTGCAAGAAAAGAGGAAAGATAGGGAAAAACAAAAGAAAAGTCACAATGTCATGTAAACAAGCCTTGGCCCATCTCTTAAGGTTAGAGTTCTGACATTTCTGTTAGGCAGTTAACAGTATTGCAATGAGCAATAAAAAAAGGGAGAGAGACAGATAACAGAGTAGTGGTAGTTAGAGCTTTTGAATTCAGTGGGGAACCTTCAGGGTCTTCTAGGCCTTCAGAAAAGGCTTAATGATTTCTGTGAACTAAAAATTATGTACTTTTTGTTCATTTTTATTCAACATAATCATCATGTTAGTTGTATTTAAACTGCCATTTCTGTAGTAGTATTCTTATTTGTTTGATCAGTTTTGGTTGGAACATCAAAGTTGTCTCTCCCATTGGTTTGGACTTCAGGAACTAAACTGAAGGCCTAATGTGTCAGATTATACACTAAAATAATTAGGAACTGACAGTGGAATCAACCAATCACATTTTGAATGCCAATGTGTGGGCACCAATTTTGTGAGAAAAATGCCGCTCTAGGCCTTCTGGAGTACAAGTGCTAGGCTAAATAATACACTTCAGTTGAATATTAGAAATAGAAAACAGCAGCAGCAGCTCTATACTAG
>JAILXH010123591.1:488-13344 GCA_023558415.1 Piaractus mesopotamicus
TTCAGGATGCCCCCTGGACGCCTCAAGGTGGAGGTTTAGCAGGCACGGCCTACTAGGACGAGGCCCTGAGGTTGTCGTAGGACCCGCTGGAATGATTATATCTCCAACTTGGCCTGGGAGTGGCTTGGGGTCCCCCGGAATGAGCTGGAGGAAGTTGTGGGGGGACAGGGTCATCTGGGATTCTCTGCTCTCCCAACTCCTCCCGTGATCTGAATTAAGCGGTTTAAGATGATGACGATGATGATGTTCCAAGACTCTCGTTTCATTTTTGGCAATGTACTCTTTCAAAAGTCAGCTTCTGAGTTTCAGGTCATCACCGTTGGAGGAATTTCTTTGCACACTTTTGCATCCAATTGGTCTTTGTACACTTCTGAGTTCTCTAAGTACACAAGCAAATGAACCCCACTGTAAGAAAAAAAGGCTTAGTGCAGGTGTTGGAATCCTTCTCCAGATTTTTTCCACACAAAGTGTCCACCATCAGTTTGATGTTCTGCTAAAAGTGTTTTCTATTATTTTTCTATTATGTCATACAATAACAAATACTATTTTGCTGTAATGGTTAAAGTATCCAAAGACTTTTTGGGCCCACTTTTTGGAATGATGCATCACTGCTATAGGATCTGGACATGTCCATTAGCTGCTTATAAATTCATTTTTTTACATATTACATGCCAGAGCAGATGTAACTTTTTCCACGATTATTTCAAGGATTCATTTAACAAGAGGTTAAATACAAGTGAATTGTGGATCTGATGTCCTTAAGCATTACACTCATGTAGAATGGCTGTCACAAACAGCTACACACAAATCACTCAAATTTCCATGCAATCATGCAAATTTCCCTTTCAATCATTCCGCGACCATCCTTCTATTTATTCATGTTTTCCCTCCTTTTTAGTTTCATACATTATAGATCAGAAAAAAAGGAAAATATTTAGAATAAGGGGAGCTCAAAGGCTGTCAGTGAAGCTGTCATGCTTTATATCTTCAAAAAAGAGATCTAGATAAAGAGGTACAAACTCAATGGCTGAAGTAGTTTAGCCTCCACTGAGGATCCACAGCAATTAGAACATTTTTTTTTTCCTGTGCCAACCTCACGTATTATTCAGACTGCAGACAAACCAATGTAAATATTAAGTGTTGTTGTGGAAATGCTGAACAGAAGATCGCCACTGATTTGCATGACTTTGCTTCATTTTCAAAACCGATCAACCCATTGCAACTCTATTTCAGAAGAGATTACTGAGGCTCAGAGATGGATGTATCCTTGGTTACAGGGTGAGTGGCCTGTTAGGGCCCAAGTTCCAGAGCGTTCCCAGTGGTCTTTGTGTTGTGTGCATGGCTGATCACTGCCCGGACAGCTCCTACATGAGGAATGAGGTCGTGTTGGGCCTTGGAGCCTTGGGTGATGGCCTTTCAGCAGGTGATTCACTAGCAACTTTCCACAGTCTGACAAACCATGGTTATGATGGAGCTCGCAATCCAGATCTATTGTCCCCAGTGTTTTTACAGGGAATAAATGGTAAAATAATAATAATAATAATAAAAAACATGGACATTATAGATGCATAATGTTTGATGGACACTAACCCTTAGCCACAGTTATCTACAGCATGGTATAATTTGATATGGATTCACTCATAGCTAATTAAAACAATCTGCAAATTTCTGATAGAAGGGAAATTAGAAGAAATTAATTAACCCCTTAAAAGGCCAGAACCCACTGCCAGGTCCGAACTTTAATTACACACTTTTATAAACTAAGAATAACTTAACCAGTTTGCGTTGTAGTCCACATAGTTACCAAATAGTAATAAGCCTTTTGCATTTTTCCCATTTTTGTTGCTATTTTTCATCATTGAAACAAGCAGAAAAGTGATAAGTACAGACTCAAACATAATTTTGTCCTATGGAACTTGTAACTACTATGTAATTAATATGCAATTAACAATGTAATTGCATGCTTACATTTGAATAGTATGGCAAAATGACAGTAATAAGGTTTAGCCTCTTGAGTTGAGTTCTGAATCACAATTTCTACATTCTCTTCACAATAAAGCACACAGATAAGACAAAAAAAAAATGAGAACCAAGAGATAGGTTGGAAACACTGTATTTTAAAAAAATATGTGCTGAGACGGTTCTTAAAATTTTATAAATGTATCTGACTCTAATCATATTTTTAGTAATAAACTCAAATAAGGCAATAAATTACCCTATCTAGAATGTAAAGGAATCATGTGCTGTCGTTGCACACTAATAAGATGTGAATTTAGGTGATATGCCATGCTCAATCATTTGCATAACAGGATCTAAAGTGTATTATGCATTATTACAACTAATAATGCAAATATTCATAATTTTTACAAAACAGACCTACGTAGTTGTGTACTGATATAGGTTGTAATAAATAAAGCTTAATGTCTAATGAATAAACTATTCAGCAGTGTAACTCTTCCTACAATTCTTGTATTTGGAAAACTTTAGAAATGCATTTACATAACTGGCATAAGACCTGGAATACACATGTATAATCTCTCTAGAGCAATAACATACAGGTAAAATAAGGCAAGAGTATATGACTTTACAAAGCCAAGTTCCATAACACATTATAATGCCTGTTTAGTTCAGTATTACGTGGTAAATATAAATTACTTTATCAAATTCACACTACATGTAAAAGTTATATAGATAAATATATATATATGCATTAAAGATGCTGTGTGTGTCACAGAGAACTGTTTAGCTAAATTAATAACAAATATACCAAATATACCTTGTTACAACATTCATGTTAACAGTGTTCTTATAAGCCAATATTATAATGCTTTATTAAACCTAACATTATAGTGATATTCTCTTGCTTTATAAAGTGTTATGCATGTAATTATACCTACTTATAAGCAATTATATAGGCTTATCCCAGACATTATAAGGTTTCATGTATGCCTCATGATGTATAAATCATTGTGAATACAACATTCGTAGGAAGTGGTACTAAAGTCTCTAATTTGGGCAAAGAACAAGATCGTAATAAGCACACAATGTGTTCCTTAAAATAAAGTGTTACGGAAAAGCTTCCTTTAGAACTGCTTTGAAATGCTGACCTACAAGTAGTCCATTACTGTCATGTTGCACATTTTAATGTCAGTGCTGTGTAATTTGGATTGTTTTCTTCAGCTCTGCTTGTGGACAACTGAACTGCAGGTCAGTAGAGGCACATCCATGCTTGCTGATATCAGCAGTTTCACGTTCCTCTCATTTTTCTCTTCCGGCCTCTGCCGCGGCTTCGTGGATTTGATGGCTGACCATGAGCTTCCTCCATCGCTCTTGGCTGATCAGGAGCTGATGAAAAGTCCCATTCCGCGTGTTGACAGAATGTGGTTGGAGACATTGGAAGTGATTTGTGGGCCAAACAGTCTGTGGCTGTTTGGGATGATGTCATTTGTAATAGTGAGTAAGGAGCACGGTGGACGCAACTCATGGCGCATGTACACAGTTGGACTAAAGACTTCAATCAGGCTTACATCAGTGCTCATTTTTCATGTTTCCACAAGCCCAGCATGGTAGAGATATCTGTTCAAAAGGGTTGGATGGGCTTTGTTGTATCTAACGTCACCCTTTGATCATTTCCTGATAGATATTGGAATCTCCTTCAAAAAAGGTTTCTCGTTTAAAACTCTGCGTCTGATTTTCCTTGGGAAAGTTTTATAGATGAATACGGCTGGCGATTGATAATTTTGCCCGAAGAGTTTAGAAACACACAGCAGAAAAATGCTTGATTGTTAGTTATGAATCCTTCACTTTAGATAGTTGAAAAAAGACCATATGGTCATGGTCTTCTTTTCAAACCTTATAACATTGAAAGTAAATAGGGAAAAAAAAGCATGGAATTTGTTAACATTTGGAACCAGCCTTATTGCTTTCTTGGAAAACAAATTCACCTAGGACCGTTATTAGCTGGTTCTTGTTCTCCGAGGATTGCTGATGACATGCATTCAAAAGTAATTTCATTATCATGCGCCCAGCATGAACGGAGTAATGAGAATTCCACAGAGTCTCCAGGACTGGAGAAGTTCTGATCTTAATGGGACTGAGTGTGGTTGTGCTTTACTGTCATATCAAAGCACTGATGTCATCACACATTCAAACAATCTTATTAGAATTTCGTCTTTTGTGTGCTGAGCTGTAATCACGGTTGAATTAGATGTGTTTGAAACTGAGAGAGCATAACGAAAAACTGATGGGCACTCTATCGGTGATGAAGATAGGGATCAACGGTTCAGCCAGTGCTCTGTCCAGTCCACAGATGATAATTTTGCAGAGCCATATCGGCACAGGACTGCCGGCCCATAATTGAGCACATGTTGATTTGATGTGTAAATTGCATATGTGAAATTATCAGTAATTGCTTCTGCATGCATGGAAATGCTAATTCCCTCAATAATGAGTATCAGGAAAAACACACGCACTACTTCAGTGGCTTCTCCGAGCGTGCCTAAGCTCACGATAAACACATCTTTGGAAATGCCATTACAGAAATGCAAATTTCCCTCTGCAAATTGAGGCTCCATAAGGACCCGACGTGCTTTCCCATACCATGCCTATCCCCATCCACCACAATATTGACATAAAGAGGCGTCGTCATGGCCCTGGAGAAGCGAGGCGTCCTCTTGAGATTCTGCCTGTTTAGGATGATAACTCCTAGGTTCAACATCCCTTCGGCGAAAACCTTCCAATAATCCATTTTCCATACAGATTTTGCCAGCTGAAGCAGCTTTATCCTATTATCACAGGAATTATACAAATGTAGACGGCTGTAATCCACACACTTAGGGCCCGACGCCTCTCGAAAAGCGCTATTCAGGAGAGGCCTACAGACAACATCAGGCCTTAGAGCATGTGCTGCCTACTTCGCTTGATGCAAGAGTTTAGAGTGGGTTTCCTCTGAGACACAACAGATCTTTTTCAGTCTGCACATTTGAGGGCCTCATGAGATGGTCAGAATGAATTTGGATGTGCTTTTGCTTAAAATAGATGCAATGCACTTTTAAAAATAAAGTTTGGCTTGGATGTACAGTTCTTGGAAGATCCTTGAATTGGTATAGAGGCTGTACAGGCTCCTGTCACGGTTTCCCCTTTGTTCCTGTGTCTTTAACTTGCCCTGTTTTGTAGCCATGTGCTTTTTGCCATGTGCTTGTGTTTTTGTTTTGGTTCTTGTGCTCCGCCCTTTCCCCACCTTCCCTATTAGTATCCTCACCTGTCTGTAGTCTCTGTCTCCTCCCTCTCCCAAGTGTTCCCCATTCGCTGTAGCCTTTATCAAGCCTTTTGATTCAGTCAGTTTGTCTGGTCTACATGTCACTTTGTCACATGCCGTGTTTGTGTGCCTACCTTGTGTTTTGTTTGCTTTGTTTAGACCTTTGTAGTTTGTTGCCTTGTACTTTGTATTTTGCTAGTTTGTTTGAGTTATTAAAGTCTGCTCGCACATATATCCAGCCTTCTTGCTCATTCCACACATGACAGTTCTTTTAAACTGTCATTTTTATTCACAAGAATGATACCAAAGTACTTCTTCTTCGGCATCACTCCAGATGAGTGTAGCTGACATAGTGAATCTATGAGTGCAAACACACCCTCTGTGCAAATGCTTCAGACTAGAGGTCTGTTTTCTCAGTCCTGCACCCACCCGCAAAATTTCATCCCGCTCCCGCTCTCTCCCACAGAAAATCACATACATTTGTCCCGTCAGACCATATTTCATTTATTTAACTTCCAGACAAAACAGTCGTTAAGTACAAATGATTCGCTTTTCAGGTTTCGCATTTCTTAGCATTTATTGTGTTCACCCTTTCCCTTCATAACAGCTTCCATTCTTTATGGGACACTTGCTTTCAATTTTTCAAAGAACTCTGCAGAGATACTTTTCCACACCTCCAAAGTTCAGTATTTGAGGTATTTTTTTTTCAATTTTCTTTTCTCAGTAACAACTTTCTGACAGCTACACATCCCTTCAGACTCGTAGTGTTGTGCTGTCTTCTAACAGTGGAAGGACGGACAGAAACACATTTGGATTTTCCAGATTTGAAGCAAGAGTGGAGCTTGATTTTCTCCTCTCTCTCAAAGATAAAAGCTTTAAGTGCTGTTTATCTGATGGTGACAGAGTTGCTGGTCTACCAGGTCTTGTGGGGTTGTTAGAAGTCCCATTTTGTCTATTTTGTAATATATTTCTGCACTCCAATTTTGGAAATTTCACTTATTTTCCTGTGACTTTCTCCTTCCTTACGCAAGTGGATTTTTTTTATATCTAATATCCTCAGAAATATCTCCCGAAAAATGAATAACTTGCACTTAATCATCGTTTTGACAGGAAATTAAACAAATGTAGGGCAGTGTGACTTTAGCACTGCACTGTATCTTTATCTTATTGTAGGCCTCGTCAGAAGCTTGCCTGACATTGCTGCTGTTGCTACCTCCCTTGTACCCACCAGAACATGAAAAGCAAAGAAAAACAAATTAAAGATTAAAAATAAGCCTACTCAGCTGTGTAAAGTGCGATTGTCAGGGGAGGAATGTTTTATGGATCCTTGGAGGACCTGATTCAAAAATAATGAAAGCCAAATTGCACCTCTCTAATAAAATAGGTCTGCTTTTGCATTAGCTCCCTTTGATGCCTCATTTGGCACCATTCTCTTTCTTTCTTTCTGTCTTTCTCCCCTTTTTTTCAGGAATAAAAAGCGAGCTCAATTGGCGTCCTGTCGTAAATAACTACATTCCTTCCAGACCTCTACAGGAATCCACCCGCTCTGCGCATCTTATTGTTTCTATCACGGCCACGACGTGAATATTCATGAGCGTGTTTTCCATATCCGAGGGCTCCAGCAGAGACACTGAGGGGTCGTGGGGGGAGTGCAGCTTGCTCTCTGAACTCAGCAGGTGGCTGAGTGTGAGATGTGATAACTAGATGTACCCAGTGACAGTGCTCCGATGCACTGCGCTCCACTAATAACACAGCATGCAGTGGATCGGAAGATGAGACCACCAGCCCCCTACTAGCCCGTGTTCCCCCTTTTACTCCACCCAACCCAGACCTCTACTGCATGACCTTCCAAGGACAAAGACACCCAATGGGTGTAATGGGCTGCTTCATTTACTTATTTACATATTTAATCTTGTGCAATCATGAGAGCCAAACGGGACTTAACCCTTTAAAGCCAAAGGAAAAAGCAGCTTTTTCTACTGTTTAATCTGCACTTCTTCATTAATGATGTGACGTCTCACTGCGATGTCATATGTATGTGAACGTGTAGAAAATATGATATAACAAAGCTGAAAACGAGGAGGTTTATGTACTGTTTTTGTCACAAACTTCCTTCTCAAACCAGCAAACACATCAACGGAAATATGTTTCAGTCTCTTTTTATTGTTACTCTAATAAAATACAGTCATATGCAAAGGTTTTGGCACCTCTGCTCAAATTAGGTTTTTCTAAGTAAAAATACTTGAACACATCCTCTACAAAGAACAGACTTCTGCACATTTCAACGCACAATTACTGTTTATTTGCTAAATTTAACACAATGGAAAACTGTGGCCTGTGCAAAAGTTATGGCATGCTTTACATTTTATGTTGTATTTTTTTTCCAGTATGTTAAACTCAACAAGTTAATAGAAATTGTGCAGAAAAAGGCTGATTTAAGTGTGTTCTCTGTATTTTCGCTTAGAAAATCAACAAAGCATGTCATTTGACTCTGGGTGTTCTAACTTTTGCATATGATTGTAAAGCAATAATGTGACCTGAATTCTGTTCTGAATGAACATGCATCCAACAATAAAAGCAGAACTGTGCTTCTTTGATACAGTGATAGGTAACATGGAAACAAACGGAAAGCTCTTCCATATGTTGATACATTTTACTGTGCCCAACATGAACAAGCCAGGGCTCACCGGAGGGCCCAGAGTTTTGTTACACACTTCTGTAATCTAAGAATAACTCAGCCAGTTCAATTCGCTTAAATTGGTTGGTAGAGGAGTTACGACGCATGTGTGTTCACATTTGTCACAGTAAAATACTGTAGATCAGTGTGTGAAGTTTGAGCTTTCTGTGTGCTACTGTGTTATCTATCACCATATAAATGATGCACTTTATTGTGATTTTTCTAAGCAAGCGCACAAGACCATTCAGGGTACAAATCAGTTCAGTAAGCACTTATTATTGTTTTTGCTATTCATGCAATTTCTTGTTCCAAAACGTAAAATAAAAATCTATGTTTCCGCTTTCTTAGACGACATTCTTTACATATCAAATGCCACAGTAGCATTGCGACATCATGTTATTAATAAAGGTTAAACCTTGCTTTTTTGCATCCACCTTAAAGGGTTAAATTGAACTGGGGCGTATCTTATTTCGATTCACTTGTCATTCCCCAAATATCTCACACCTAGAATAACTACAGGGTCTCAGTTACTGCAGCAATTACAGGATTACTGAGGACACCTATAAGGTTTTAATAGCATATTTCAACACAAGTGCATAGAGGACGCTGACTAGTCCCACTTTACACACCGAAGCATCCCTTTAAAATGAATTCTCTGTGCGTGTTTGTTTAGCAGCTGTCATCATTCTGTGGCGCAGCTTTGGAAAGCTAAGATAGAGAGTCAACACACAGGTCTCCTTCAACTGTCACGCTAATGCTGGCAGTGCCGCAGCATAAGAGCAGCAGATTACTCCCCAAATTAGGATTCATTTACACCAGCTGTTGGTCCAGTTTCTCTCAGGGAGGGAAATAAGCCCTCATCCCTGCCTAAACTGATCTGTAACCTGCAGTGTGGCCTTGAATATGTAGCAGATTTTTCGGGAGGCCTAAACTGTCTCCACCGCTTCTGTTTTGTTTCCCATAAATACAAATAGGATTTTCTCTAAATGATACACTGCTGATTAAAACTCTGGTGGCTCGTTGTCTTTCTGGTTCATTTTTGATTTTGACTGTTAAAGTGCATTTAAATAAGAAAAGCTCAAAAAGGGTTTTGTTAACATAAAACAAATAATTAATACATTCTTTCAATGCTCAGCTTCACATTCATATCTTCTTTGGTGTGAAGAGTAGGTTCTGATTAAATAAGGATTTGATAATTTGAAGCACATACAGCACATGCAAAAGTTTGGATGATAAATTTTTAACACATCTTCTACAGAAAACAAATGGAAACAACATTTTTCAGCTAATTTTAGAGCACAATTTCTATTTAAACCTGTTTAACCTGTTAGGGAAAAAAATAAAACTGTGCCATAACTTTTGGAAAGGCCACATTTTCTGTTTTATTTATTTCCAGGATAATAAAATCAGCTCTCTGAAGAGGATTTTCTCTTAGAAAATCAACAAAACATGCAATTTGACCAAGGGCACCCAAACATTTGCACATGACTGTATAAATGTGTTGCCCCAATTGTGGTAAATGTTTTGCCCTAAAGGGATAGGCAATATGATGAGTTATCGTGATAAATTTAAGAAATAGAACTCACAAGGGAGTGGTTTATTTGCAATAGCACTCAACTTTGAGCTTTCTATTGCTTTTATATAATGGTTCTCCAATGCCCCAAACATTCTTTCACTGTGCTTTAATATTAGCAGTTCTATCCACCATATGAATAGAGCCAAAAAATGTGCAATATCAAGTTCAGCTCAGCTTTTTTCAGCATTTTACAGCCCTTTTTTTTTTTTTTTTTGGTTTGTTTTTGTTTTGTTTTTATTTTTTGTTTCTTAGTTAGTTTCTTAGTTGTTCCCCTGTCACAGCTACTGATTGAAAATCTTGCTTGAGGCAACAACAGGTTGAAAATTTAATGCAGGCCTGATGTCACACCCTTCTTTAGAATGAAATATTTATTAGGCTGCATTTTTAAGATGAAGACATTTAATTTGTTTTCTGTGAGCACTGTCACCGTGTTATAGCCAATGAAATCATTACGCCACCCACCAAGCTCTGCCTTATTTTCTCAGCTCTCCAGGCACCACTTAGCAACTTTTGATATCCATCAATGCCTCAAGCCTTCGGTTCATCAGCACCCGTCGGGTTGTATTTATTTAACTTTATTTTTTGTATTTAATTTAATTTATTTTACTTTAATTATCCACCATTGCTCTCCTATTGAAACGCAGCAGAAGTATGGCAGCTGCACAAAAACAACAATAACAGGTAGCTGATTGGATTTCTGACCATTATAATATGTTTCATTGTCTTATATAAAAGTAGCACTACTGTTGTACTTGTGCTTTTTGTCTGCTCCCGTTCATCCACAAATCTCAGAAAAACTAAATGCACATGTTGTGTATTGAAAAAAATGTCTACGTGTATCTGAGTGCTGACATCACAACAAGGTGACAAAATGTGGGCTTTGGCCGTATTCCAAAGATAGTACTGCCACAAATATTTACATGTGATATTGTGTCACCTGGTTAGTCTTTAACGAATTCTGTTATTGCAAAATAATAATAAAATAATATAACAGTGATTTGTAAATCTAGGTATCTTTATCTTTTATTTTTTCTTGTTTATTTGAACTAGATGTGTACAAATCATACTGTTTGTTACTTCCTAGATTCTGCTTGAGCTCCACTAAACTAAGTGACTCTCTCTGTGGAGGAAAATCTGAGCACTGAATGCACAGTAAACCTCAACAGAGCTATGATGATTCACAATACATATAACCCTGAATTTCAGCACTCAGATCAATAAAACGAATACCACTTCAGCCTCTGAGAGCCACTGATGGCCCTGGATTTATTTAATGGCTATCAGCAATAAGACAAATGATATTCTAATATTCCGTCATTATTTCAAGAGTTTATTTTTGGGGACTGCGACAGGAAAATGAAAGTATTGATTTTGGTCTGTTTAGATGATGAGGTTATTCCTATCTTAGATCAAATGGGCTCTTTCATTCAATACTCAAGAACCCAGCTAAGGGCTCTGTTTCATACTCTGCTGTGTAATGCTCCTTAATCAGAAGTATTTATGAGTCGTTTTTGCTTACAGATCCAGACTCCAGCACTTTAATCAAAGGTCTTGTTTGAAGTTGGCATTAAAATGTTTCCCATACGTATCCCATATCATTGTGATTTTTTCTGAGCAAGTGTGTGAGTTTATCCAGAGCACAAATCAGATCAGTGAGTGCTTATTATTGTTTTTGCTATTCGTGCAATTTCTTGTTCCAAAACATTGCCCATACACACATTGAAAAGGCAAGTATTTCTTATTAGAATGTGTTCAGATCTACTATTCTGTGCAAAAATCTTAGGCCATCTGAGAAAATGAGAGCTAATTATTTGGGCTACTATTATAATAAACACTAACATATATAATACATATAAATAGGCAAGATAAGGCAAATTTATTTGTACAGCAGCTTTCACACACTGCGGTCATTCAAAGTGATTCATAAATGAGAAAATGCGAAGATAATAAGAAATCAATGTATTGATTATATCTCTGTAAATGTACTAGCTTTAACATTTCCAAACTTCTCCAATAAAGTCCACTACCTAGTGAGGCTATTCAAAACTTATAAATTATATTGAATCAAGTGTGGCGCTGATGGAATTTAATAAATCTATGTGATGGATGGGATGCACCAGAAAGTCAGGGGCCAAACTTGTTTTCTTCTATTTTTATAACCAAGATATTTTCTAACCAGAATTTTGGCTATATAACCTAATTTTAGGGACATTTTACTGTATTTCGCTGCTGTCCGAGCAAAATCTTGTATCTCTGTTTTTAGTCTTTGACATAATTTGAAAATTCCCGTTGGCCTTTACATTCTATGTAAATTTCATGATGAATGGACCAAAAGAAACTGCCAAAATTACTTGGAAAAAAGTCTCATTCCATTGACTTACATTAAAAGTAAAGTATGTTTTTTCCTTCTCCTGTAAAGTTGGCATTTTGGAGATACAAGGTTTTGTTCCGACAACAGCAATTGGCTTATTCAGACTCAAACTTGGACTTCTTTATTTGCCATTTCAGCCATATGTAGGCATACTGTAAAATGGTGTGTCTTCTGGGCTAAGGTGCAAAATACAACATGGAAACGTAACAGGACAAAGTCCACAAGTATCCAAGATTGTCTCTAGCAATACATATGTGCATTTAATTTGATGTTTTATAAAGTTTTTACAGGTAAAACACAATTGCTGCAAAGATAAATAGTTTTAAACAGTGTTTCCTGACTAGTCTAAAAATTTATAACATTTAAACAAATAATATTTGGTTACATTGAAAAAGTATAGTAAAACAGCAGCAATAACCCTATTTCTTGGGATCAACCCCTTAAACTACAGGGAACTGTATGTGGGATGACCTTTTAGTCCCTCAGTCTCAGAACTACGTAAGTGGCATATTAGTTTCATAACAGAGTAATAGTGTAGTAGTCAATGAATATCAAGACATAAGATTAAAAACACAATAAGTCTACAATCTAACCCCTAAAATCTCAGGCTCTTGACATATTAAGGCATATTATTCATTAACTACATTGACTACAATGCAAACCGGTTATTCCCTGGTTATAAAAGTGTGTAAAACATTGGACTTGCCAGGGGGTCGCAGGCATTTAAGGGGTTTGAAAGGAGTTAAACGCATGCATTTGCATACTTCATTTGTCTCCATGTTCTACACTGTCATAACAGCCAGCTGATACAAGTGGCTTTACAACAACAAAGTGGTCTCGATATGAGTTGATACTCTCTCAGCGCTCCCTAAATTAGATGATGACAGCTAGTTAACCTCGCTGCTGCACTGTTGTTTGTCTTTTATAAGGTGAGCTCAGAGATCTGATGGCACATTAAGAAGACTCTCTACGGTC
>JAILXH010123591.1:13728-24926 GCA_023558415.1 Piaractus mesopotamicus
ATCATTTGAGTCAATTCGCTTCCTGATGAGGCATGAATCCATATGGCAAATTTTGCTCAGGAGTGATTCATTCTAATTGTCACACAGGGACCTCCTATTACACCGCTGCGGAACGGGTCACTGCATCAGAAAATTAAAGCCGAGGCATCCATTTTAATTCTATTTGTAAATTCTCGCCTGTGGGATGAAGATGTGCTGAGCCCACACAAATACCCAGCCCCGTCCCCCGAGCCGGCCTAACGCTGGGCTAACTGAACAGTTCACCTCTATATGTCCTGCCCTACTCAATGCAGTGTGGAAGAAAGAGCTGGACCCTGCACGTGGGAGACCCACAGTATGAATGTGCCCGTGTATCTGTGGGCACTCGCCCTCAAAAGTTACTCGTGCAGTAGGTGTATGCCCCAGTACTACATCATCTTAGTTCCATTCATTGCTTTTGTTCTGCATGTTGGGTTCCTCATTTATATGGCCACTATAGCTAACCTACGCAGTGTGAGCAGGTATTGTCCTGCTCTACCATTTACTCTGGTCTTGCGCTAACCCCTTTCCGCTGCAGAGATGTAAAATGATTCAATTATTCTCTTTGAATTTAATGGAACATCAGGGAATCGGGCTGGAATTGATATCGGGCACAAACTATTACTGAGTTAATTATTGCTCCAGGTACTTTCACATCTTCTGCATATATACGCTTTTCTCTGTCAGGGTATGGAATATTCAGTAGCTGTATATGTGATTAATTGATATGGCGAGTTGATGGTGACGGCGTGAGGCAAATTATATTAAAAGGGCTGGAAAGTAGATCATCCCTTATCAAGTATATAATGACACAATTTGATGGTTACCTCTTGAATACTATCGCCCGAAGCCTTAAGTAGCGTTGGCATGAGAAACATGGCATTGGAGGATGGAGGAAATCCACAGTCATCATAGCTACATGTGCTGCATGGTGCTTCTGAGGTTTCCTAAAAAAACCAAGGAGTGTATTTTTATCTCTACTGTTTAAAATGATACTGTTAAAAAGGTGCCAAAAACTGTTAGACCAGTAACATATAAGATCTACTTTTAGGTGTTTTTTTGCAAAACATCTCGGTAATACTTAATAATAACATGCCCTAATGAAAAACAACTTACCCATTATCTAATAGTTTGTTAATGGCTGTTAATAATTATATAATTGCTATATCTGCATTAATAAATGGTGTCATTTGGAATTTTAACCATTAACTTTATGAATAATTAATAATTATTTTGGATTGTAGAAACATTTGTTCTGGGCAACCAGGGTCCTTCTGTGTGCAGTTTGCATGTTCTCCCCATGTCTGCGTGGGTTTCCTCTCACTGTCCAAAACATGCAGTGAAGCTAACTGGACATGCTAAATTGTCCCTAGGTGTGAATGTGCATGTGAATGTATATGTGTGTCTGCCCTGCGATGGATGCAGGTGGTTGCTAAGGTGTTGCTACATTATCCCTGTTGATTGCTAAGATGTTGCCAGGCCACTGTTATGGAATACCAGGTTTTTGCTATGGTGTTGCAAAGCTGCTGCCCATGTGGTTCATAAGTAACTCTTATTAACTAAGTATTAGGTAATGATTAAATTGCCATTTATAGAGCTGATTTCTTAAAGATACATTTTGTAAATAAGATATGCATGAAAACTCCATTTTAGCTCAGTTGCATTTTTCATAATCCAACTAATTCCATACACATTCAATGATGCTGAAGTCTGGACTGGATTGGAGTGGTCAGTCCATTGCTCTGAGAACACCAGCAGCTTCTGTGTATTAAAATTACATTTTGATCTTCTGAGCAGTGTGCTTGGGGTCATTGCCTTGCAGTAGAATGAATTTCCAGCCTATCAGAAATTTTCCAGAGGGTACTGCATGACCTATTAAAGTTTGTTTGGCCTTAATCATCATGGACATGTGTATGGGGTGCATGGTGTTACTGAAGATTACTGAAGAACCTGGGAGTTATATTTTTGTGTCTACTCTTAAAAATAAAGGTCAAAGTGCAAAAAGGTCCAAAAAGAGTTCTTTAGAGCTATGCCATGGCAGAACCACTTTTTATCCCATAACAAACTTTCCAATGGATGGTTCTTTAAAGAACCATTTTTGTACAATAGAGTTTTATAAGTTTATAAGTTTCAAGACTGTCCACATATTGCAAAGGTTTAATATGATTTATGGATTTATCTACAATCATTTAAGAACCTTTATTTTTAAGAGCGTATACATATTTACTGCGGTTAAATTGTAAAAATCAGTCAGCGGGGATGGTAGGATTGCCTTAAATGTAATGTGTTTGTTTGAGTTGAAGAACTCTTGACACATCCAGACAGCTTGATGTGTAAATTTCACACGTGGAAGGAATGACAATATTGATGATAGATAAAGTGATATCACAAAGGAGATGGAAAGGGGGGATGGTCATTTACAAGGGGGATCCTCTCACCCCAGGTTGTATTTTCCCAGCCTCAGTTTCATCTTTTGTGTCGTATACATTACTCATTCTGGAGGAAGCACATCCATATTGCATTAGTCATTGTATAGACCACCTTCACATATTTGTTTAAATCAAAAGCAAACACTGCACAGTCTAACAAACATGAGAAGTTCATCTTCAAAAGTTTAGATCTGGTTTCATTAATCTGACTTGGAGTGAGTTTGGAAGATCTCGCAATAGAAAAGCAAACACATCTATGAAAACTTTGATGAATGAGGTTGATATAAAACATCTGTGAAACCTACTATTAGAAAAATGAACTGCAGTACATTTTAGCATTATTACTGTTTCAGGAAAGTACAGTAGACTGTCTAATAAAGCACTTTGCTATTATATCAAGCTACACAGGGCAAACAGTCTGAGGACTCACATTATCATATAGTGATTAGATAGTGATTATGAACAATCTACTCAGTGAATCTACTGAGCTCAGTTCTCCAAGTTTTCCAGTTTTCAGGAAGTGCCCTTTGAAGATGGAACAGATACTAACAGCTGATTGTTGAAGCATTTCTCCCCCAAAAAGAAAATTGGTAATGTTTCATTTTACAGTTACTATCGTGTAAGAAATGAATGACTAATAATAAAAGCTAAATCTGAATATGTAAATAATGCCTAAAATCTACAAGAAATGCACTCTCTGTTTCCACATGCCTCTGCAGATGCATCAAGTACAAATTTGTACAAACCAGCTCAAATAAGAAGTCATTAGTTGTTGAGATTTGAGTCTGGAGCATGTTTTATGACTTTTTTCAAAACACTTTTTTTCATATAAACAGAAAAAAAGAAAAAGAAGGATTTCTACTATCAAAGTATTGTAAAATGTAAGGAGTCAATATCTGTTTTTTGAAAAAAAAAAAGGTTAAATGCATGTACATAAACTGTACATATAAAATATTTCAACACTGTTGCTCCTTATTTACAGAAATAGAATGTAAATTCACAAAAAAACAAATTATCACCTTTACTCGACAGACATTTGTGTTTATTTTGATGGTTAATGTTATTATTACGGTAAAATACTGTATGTCAGAACAACTAGTTGAGCTAGTGAAACTGTTGAATTACAGTAAAAGTAATTTTTAAGAAATGAAATGACTGTAATTTTACAGCTTTTACCGATTCATTACTGTTAATTAATGGGTTTTGTCTGTCACACCTGCTGGCAGACTTTTTACCCTTGTTTTTTTTTTTAATTTTTTTTTTTTTAAGTGTAGATTTTGCTACCATAATCATATGTAACTTACAGACTGTGTCCATAACATTTGCCATAACACTCAAATGCTGGCTACTCCAGTAGTATTTGTGGACAGGAAGCGGAAGACACTAAAATGTTTGCGTAAAATGCTGCCTTATGAATTCAAGCTCATAGGCAGCATAGCTGTATCTTGTGCTGTCTTACATTTCCCATAACAATGGGCATCAGCTCCAAAGCAGTCAGGAGAAGACATGACGGAAGAGGACAGCACTGGCCACTGGTGGTGGAAAAAGACCAATCTGTTATTGTTTTCACATAATGGAATGAATTCATTTAAGAACAATTTTATAATAAATAATTCTCTGATAGCACTTTATTACAGTGCATGTACCAATGTTGAACAAAGGGTAGTTCACCCTCCACAGTTACATAACATATAGCATACGCTGCATGCAAAACAAGTGGATCCACTGTTTCTAACATGAGATGACAGCTTCTGAGTCCAGGCCTACTGACTAGCCTAAATGGCTCATTCATTCACAATTCTATGTTTCAGCTTTCGTGACAAAGTCCTCACCAAATGCAAACAAGCAAGTTGAGTAAAGTCAGTACAAGAGGGAACTTATTGCCTACAATCATTTTGGTCTATGATAGTTTTTTTTTTTCAGAATATTTTTGCTTTTCATAAAAACAGGAACAAAATCTTTCATGTTTTCTATAGAGCGAAAGCTTTCAGACCACCCACACACATAGCCGTTTCGTTCTAAAGGACTGTTTGACAGCGAGTCAATGTCCCTGTCAGTTATTCTACTCCAACATAAACAGCACATCAGTGCCATGACCTCACTTTTAAGCTATTGCTCTATCTGCTTTTTCCATGGCGGATGTGAGCCATGGTTCTTTGTGAGGTGGGAAATCTGACACTTTCACTTATTTTAATTAGACAGTTATTCTTTTGATTTTTATTTTGAACTTCAGCCAGTTCTTTTCATCTTTTCAGCTAAGAAATAAATTAGAAAAGAAAAAATGACCCACACTTAGCCTGATAAAGATATAAACACACACAGACAGGTTTCTGTGAATTGTGGGACCACTACATAGACTTGCATTCATCTCCTGGAGACTTACCCAAATCGTAACCAGAACTACTACTAACCTAACATTAACCTTAAGCTCACCTTAAAATGTAATGCTTTATGTGGTGGCTACCAGCATGTGGTCCCCACTAGGAAGAAATGTCCCCACAATGTGAGTGTATGAACAGGTTTTGGTCCCCATAATGTGCATAAGCCTGGTCCACATACACACACGGTGATGTTATAAATTAGATTATGTTGTCACTTCCTGCATTAATGACTTCTAATGACTTTTGACTGTTGGTGCGTTTACATTTGTAGTTTGGTTCCCTTTGTCTGGACCAAAGAATAAAATGATTGTTCATTCACACTGACATATTTGATATTGAACCAAAAGATGCAAACAAAAGTCATATGGTTTCAGTTACAAACAGTCATATGGAAGGTACAACTAATTGGGCAGATTTTATAATGTATATTTAGTGACAATAACTGGGATTATATCCACCAAACATCCTAAATCAAACTGTGCTCAGGTCTCACTGAGCTTGTGAGTTTAATCTATGTGGTGTTTTTTATCTGTCTTATTATATTCTAAAGCAAAAGGCCATGAGAGGCTTTGCGTTACAGTGATTTTCCAACGATGTGAAGCGAGGTGAAATCACTGTGAAGACACATGGCCTCGAGTGTTATACTGCTTTTATAGAACGTGGAAAACTTGGAGCGTTAATATATAATACAATTGATGTGTGCAGCATGTGTGCATATGTGCATATATCGAGTATTTTATTACCCTTTGGATGTGCTTTGGCCATGTTTTAACATGTTTTAAAATAATTACCAATCCAGAGCTCAGGAAGAGATGATAAAAAAAAAAACATCTCCACAGCTTCATAAATTTTTCTTTTTTTGCATGTACCAAAGAAAGATTGTAGAGAATGAGCAGCGGTTCATTCTGTGGTCTTTTTAGACATCTTCGGTCCACTTTACACAATGGGGTGCAGCAGCTACTTTAAAAAAAAAAAAAAGTGGGACACAGTTGTCATTAAGTAGCATGCAACTAATTCTCACAAGGATCAAACACATCATTAAAGGATCAACCTTAAAAAATGTAGAAGAAAAGTTTTCTATGAAAGTTTACTTTCATTCCGAATCGTTTGGTGGAACTTTTAGATTTAGAAGAAAGTAAAATATTTATTCAGGCAGCTTATAATCAAAGACAAAATTAGGTAGACCACGCCGACATAAGTGTTTCACGAATTAATAAACACAAAAATAAGTCAAATAAACAAGGCGCAAGCTTTTGTGAGTCATGTCCAACCGTGTCTCCCACGTCTGCTCCGCCCCTGGCTTTGCGTGTATATTTATGCATGTATAATGCGTTTCATATTACATATGTATTTCAGATGAACTGTCCCAGTCGTCAGCTGAAAGCAGACCGAGATCAACCTCTTCAGGCACACCAGAGGTATCACTTGTTCCAACAAATCACAGTAACAGAGCAAATCACATCAGGATTTATTTTAAACAATCCCAACCTGCCAAGTGTGAACACGCCCTTAAATACAGTTTAAATTTGTTTACATCCTGTTTTCACTTGTTTGCGTCCTGCGTTCAATCGAAAAAACTTCACCAACTATTTGAAAGGAACAGATGGGGGGAAACTGAGCAAAAAAAAAAAAAAGTTCTGAGCAAATCATCACTAAAGTATTTCTGTTTGAGCTCTCATGAAGGAGGCCTTTTTCCTCTTCCCTCTGTTTTCTGAGCACAATCACCGTCTTCCAAATGGCCCCTTTGGATAATGATCAATCATGGACAAAGCCAGCTAGAGCCTTCTATAACAAGATGCTTCGTCTCTCTCTCTCTCGCTCTCTCTCTCATTCCTCTACAGCACTGGGAACGCTCAGGTGCAGTCGAGAGAGCACGGGAGCGACGCAGGAAACAGCGGGAAGGGAAAGGGACAGCTGCTCTCTCTCAGCTGAGCTAAAAATGCTGCATAATGTGTCCCGTCCCCCAAAACAACCCCACCCCCCATTCTTCAAATGGCATGCTAGTTTGATGTCCCGACATTTCCGCAGTCGAGCATGAGCAAAGCACAAAAATGAGCTGATGACAATTGGAAAAATTTCCAAGGATGTCATTCATGTCTAAAAATAAGAGGACAAGTCCATTATCGAGTTTGTGGAGCGAAAAACCAAGGGAGAAAGCAGCTGTTACAGGAAGGCGACGGATGTGTCTGAATTATGAGAACATTTGTAGGAATATTCTAGATGGATTTACATATTAACTGACTTAATATACGCAGCAAAAGAAAATTTCACCCCCTTTTTCCACTGCACACTGCAAAAAAATCTGCCATGTTCTACATTCATCTAGGTAATCCTATGAACCTCTGAATTCAAGCACTGAAAAATAAACAAATGCAACATTGTGTATAGGACAACATGAGATGAGCTTATTGCTGAGAAGAGCTTTTGTTCTCATTAAAATGTATCGCTTAAGCATAGCATGGCAAAATTTCACCTGCATTTTCTCTAAATGCACCTCAGAGTTTTTGCACATTCCTCAAAAATGTAGGCATTTTTATGAATTTGTGAATTCAAGAACTCAAAAACATTGGGCCAGTTTGTAAATTTATAGAGACAAGGTTGAAAACTACAGGGAGATTCACTCGAAAGAAGGCCCCGAATATTCTGTTGTAACTCCCGTTAGGATGAAGCAATCTGAGCCAAAAAAATACACTACATAATATGACGTATGTGTAATCTACTGCATTACATGCGATGCTGGAAGTGATCTCCGTTTTCTGCCAGACACATGAAGGGGTACGGGGGTATGCACCTGGAAGTTGCAACCGGAGGTTAAATGTCACAACGGCCGTTCGGCACCTACCTCATCGCTCCGACGCAGGGGCAACCTGGCTTGTTCGAAGCTCCATATACTGAGGAGCACACTGCACGTTGTTTCGTTCAGATTGCTTCGCCCTAGCGAGAGTTATTACAGAATATTCGGGGCCTCTTTCGAGTGAATCTCCCTGTAGATCCCTGTAAATTTAGAATAAAACAGCATGAGACAGGTTTAAAGATGAAGTAGGTAAGTAGGTAATATTCATTGCTTGAGTGAAGTTTGGTAAAAATTTTACCTGCATTTTCTCCTCCAAAATTGCTGCACATTCAATTTTTCAAAATTCAAAATTCTTAAATTCAAGCGCTCAAAGGCCCTGAGCCAGTTTGTCAAATCATAAATATAGGGTGGAACATCGAATGCTAAACCTATCATAGAACAGCAAGAGATGAGTTAATATCTGAGTAATATTTATTGCTTGAATGCAGCATAGCTAAATGACAATGAATTTTACCAACGTCTTCTCTAGACAACTGGGCTAATTTGTCAGTTCATAAACATGAGGTATGAAAGTTAAATGCTAAATTTGAGAAAGCACAATAGAAAACAATCTTACAGGTTACCTTAATATTGATTAATACCTTAATATTATTGATTGCTTGAGTATGACATGGCAAAAGTTCACATGTATTTTCTTCAAATGAACTGCAGAACATCTGGTACATTCTGCTTAAATATAAGAAATTTGATTAAATTTTAACTTCTGTCAAAGTCATCTGGCTAATGTATAAATTTATAGAGCTAGGGAAGAAAACAAACAGTTCGATTTAGGATAGTACGCCAGGACATGAGCTTATAAATTTCCCTCTGAGTGATATTTACTTGCACTTTCTCTAAATACACAGCAAAAATCAGACACATTCTGCATGAATTTAGGCAATTGAGGCAAAACTAGCATCCCAAGGTGTCAGAACAGTTTGTCAATTCATAACCACTGGGACAGGATGGGACAGCAGAAACAAGCCCATAAGGTAGCCCTCATATTCATTGCTTTGGTCTTTCATCGTAATAAATATGGCTTAACAGAAAGGTTTGGGACAGTCACACAGACAGCTGCCATCGCTCTTGGTCTTCATCCTCCAGTGAGCTTAACTCATCCAGCCAGAGGCCTTCAAGCGCCCTCTCCCCCAGGACAAACCTATGTTGGATGGTCAAAACACCTCAACCAGTCAAAAGCTCACACTATCAACTCAAAATACGCTCTCCAAGACATATAGCCTTCTAGATGACCTAGCTAGGTGAGGTAATGAAAACTAGTTTATTTTTTGTGCACTGGACCGACTAGCAAAAAAAAAAAAAGATGTCAGATTCATCACCAGTCAAAAGAAACGTATACAGACTCAAAACCATATACTAGACAATATAAATTGACTCATTAAACATTTTATTGCTCCCACGTGCTACTTCTGTTCACAATTCCAGGCCCCTCCGCGGAATAAGGGTCACTATAGAAGTCCAGTAAAGTGGGTCGATGATAGGCCGCGGCTGGCTGTCATATGTGCCGTATGATAATTATTAATTCGCTGGTCGCTCTGCCGGACTAGCCGCTGACCCCGGCTGACCCAGGTGAAATTGATTTTGCCTCTGAACCTGAAGCAAGCCCACACAGAGCTAAGATCAGCACAAGTTTCGAAAGTGAGAGAGAGAGAGAGAGAGAGAGAGAGAGAGCGAGAGCGAGTGAGCGCGAGTGAGTAAGAGAGAGGGGAGCGAAGTTCTTGAGAAGTTAAAGGAGGGAAGGAAAAAGGGAAAAAGGTCCTCTCTCAGCACTTGCTCATCGCACACAGCTTGGTGAAGGTGTTTAAGTTGGGGAGAGATAAATGGTTCCAATGAGTCACTTTGCTGGAGCGGCTGAAGCAGGGCAGAGAGAATGACACGGAGGCCTGGACAGAAGCTGTAATTCAAGAGCCTAATTTCCTGCCTGGCCCAGCAGAAATGTCTGTCTGACGATGACAGCCGATGAAAATGCACCAGGATTTGATTTGCTCCCCGGTGGAGGACGAGTTCAGACGCCACTCTCCCGCAGGGTCCCTCAGGCATGCACATGGGTGAACGAGCGTGTGCGTGTGCGCGTGTCAGGTTTGTTGCAACCGAAGAACATGTGTTGTGCAAACTTGTATTTTGACACGTTCCTTCTCAGGAATGACAACGCAATGCATCAGAGACTCAACGGTGATTCAATGGTGATCTCAGTATGATTACAAAGCTCAATATGGCGCAGTCTCTCTTCGAGACATTTGAGCATAATCTCATTTTTCCGGTAGTGCATAGTCAATAACAATTATTCCAATCTCATCTGCAAAACAAAGTCAGTTATTATTTATTCCGAGCGCATTCTGCCAACAGATAGAAAACTCGTTTAAATCAAATCAATATGATATTCATATGAACGCTGCCTACAGCTGTGCACTGTTATAAAGCCGTTGACTTAATCTAATAATGGATATCAATTGTTTACTTTGGAACTAATCGTTAGAAAAAAAGAAAGCAAGTGTAATTAGATTGGCACAGCTTGCTTTCTTCATGTTTTCTTTTCCATTCAATTACAATTAAGAATATGTGTCATTACTGCAGCAAAGTGACAAGATTCAGGGATAAATTAATAGCATCTCAGCTTGAAGTAAATATTTCATATTGACACACAAATGCGTACTTGTCTCAGGGAATCAGCACAAGCTTTGACAGCTAATTAATTCTTTACAGTGATGGTTCAAATTTTTGACAACCATTTCATGTCAGTTAACCAAAATAATGTAAATTTGCTATTCTTCCTTTTCTGCCTGCAGTTTACAGCTTAGCTTAGTAAATAAATGGATCAATTTCCTACATTGGTCTTGTATTTATTTATTTTTTTTTCCCAAGCCCACTTTTAATCTTTACATGAACATTATACAGCCTCTCTCTATCCTGTAGAATCAGGCTATTTGAGTCACTGTCACTTTAAAACTGATTTATGTAAACTCTGTTATTATTACCCCGAACTTAACAAGTGAAACAAGGCATACTATGTTTCATATGTGAGAACTCAAAGCTGCAAAGATGCATTTACTTCCCAACAGCTAGGAACAGCACATCGTCCATTCCAATAACTCTGCTAGAGACTGTCTGCAGTAACAACACTCCTTATCACTTTAATGTGAATGGCTGGGCTAAACTGCTATAGGCTGAATAAGTGGTCATATATAAATAGACATCATAATCAAACAGAATTCAGAACAGGCTGTTTTTTGCAACTTGATTTCTATATATGGACCCAATGGATGAGGCACAGACAGGTACCTTATGAAACTTAGGTCACATTTTATTTTGTCAGTATCCTAGATTATCTACTTATCGAGAAAATGTTAAAACTGAGATTAACAGTATTACACACTTATTTAGATGGTTATTCTAGGGTTCTTTAGTAAAGGCAATGGTTCTAGATAGAACCATGAGTAATATAAAGAAACAATTCGTGCATGGTTTGCATAGTGAAATCATTCTTCAGATTGATGGAGAATGAGGTATATTTGGTTCTAT